>JASSRZ010000002.1:3773813-3785635 GCA_032164315.1 Malacoctenus gilli
ACACACACACACACACACACACACACACACACACACACACACACACACACACACACACACACACACACACAGGTTCCAATGTGAGCACATTTCCTTCTCCAGTGATTCAAAGACTTTTAAAGATTCTGGGCACTGAGGACCTGGATTAGAAAGCCTGGGGCAATTAAACAGGTTCCTTATTTAACCCCCTCCTTCGCATGCGCGCGTGTGTGTGTGTGTGTGTGTGTGTGTGTGAGTGAGTGAGTGAGTGAGGGAAACTCCCTTCTCGTCTTCTCCGTCTGCAGCCGTCACCTGCTGTGCTGCCTGTGTGTCACATACCTGCTAAGCTTCGGATTAGGGGAGCTGGAAAAACCCTGAACTCTGACAGCATGTCAGCAAATGTGTGTGTGTGTGTGTGTGTGTGTGTGTGAGAGAGAGAGAGAGAGTGGCGCTGATAAGATCCTTCAGAAAGATGTGTTGAACATGAGATATTTCTGTCTCTTGTGGACTCTAAAAAGAGCCAGAAGGTCTCACAGGTCAGCAGGTCCACACAGACCAACAAGACTCAGTTCTGTGCTCCAATATTAAAATGCAAGAAGGTCTGAATCAAACCAAACATTTTAGATTTGTTCTTATACAGTCTGTATAAGTGTTTTTACCAGAAGTGTCAGACGCTGGACTTGCTGGCATCAGACCGGTGTTCTCTGACTCTGCTGCATCGGTGGCTTTGCTGTGCAGGACTCCATCACAGAGGAGGTGGTGGAGCTACTGGCTCCCTACCTGATCATGGACGACTACAACTTGGATTCGGCCAAGAGGATCTGTGGCAATGTGGCCGGCCTCTGCTCCTGGACTCAGGCCATGGCGGACTTCTTTGGCATCAACAAGGAGGTGCTGCCCCTCAAGGTGGGAGCAGTGGAGGAGGAGGCCACCAACCCAGCTTAAACATCCACTGCGGCGACGGTTTGAAACCCTGTGTGTGTGTTTTCTGTGTGTTCAGGCGAACCTCACGCTGCAGGAGTCCCGTCTGCTCGTCGCTCAGGCTGAACTTGCTAAAGCTCAAGAACAGCTGGATGCTAAACAGAAAGAGCTTGATGCGGTCCAGGTGAGCATAAACAACACACTCACAGAATCAGGTGTTCCGAGCTTTTCTGCAGATATGAGGAGGGAAAAACTGTGAAACTGGTGAGTCTGCAGGTTGGAGGATTTCTTTTTTTCATTTTTCTTTGAGCCATTTGTTGTGGTTTTATCTTCAGGCGCTCTACGACGCCGCCATGAAGGAGAAGAAGGACCTGGAGGACGACGCCCAGGCCTGCCGCCGTAAAATGGCGAATGCCACGGCTCTGATCGACGGTCTGGGAGGAGAGAAGGTCAGTGTCCACATCCAGTCAGTCCGTCCTGCTCTTCATCTGTCCGTGGAGTCTTCCTCAGGGTCTGTCCTGGTTTTGTCGCAGGTCCGCTGGACGGAGAGCAGTGCCGGCTTCCAGACGCAGATCAAACATCTGGTGGGCGACGTGCTGCTGTCCACCGGCTTCCTGTCCTATGCCGGCCCCTTCAACCAGGAGTTCCGCAGCCTGCTGCTGGAGCTGTGGAAGAAGGAGATGGAGGACCAGCTGATCCCCTTCAGTCCTGTGAGACGTCGCGTTTGTCAGCTGAGGATTTGAAATGGTCTGGATTTGAAGCTGTTCCAGGTCTCAGTCAGGAGCCGGTCTCTCCACAGGACCTGAACGTGATCGGCCTGCTGGTGGACAACGCCACTATCAGCGAGTGGAACCTGCAGGGTTTACCCAGCGACGACCTGTCCATCCAGAACGGCATCGTGGTGACCAAGGCCTCCCGCTACCCGCTGCTCATCGACCCCCAAGGCCAGGGCAAGATCTGGATCCAGAACCGAGAGCGAGATCACCAGCTGCAGGTCCAGGACCGCCCGCAAAGATCTGGGATGTCCTGATCAGCCCGGTTTCTAAACTTCTTCTGTTCTCAGGTGACGTCTCTGAACCACAAATATTTTCGGTCCCACCTGGAGGACAGCCTGTCTCTGGGACGCCCCCTGCTGCTGGAGGACGTAGGAGAGGAGCTGGACCCAGTTCTGGACAACATACTGGACAAGAACTACATCAAGTCTGGATCCACCTACAAGGTGAAACCCCCAAACTGGGACTCCATCATCTACCTAACCAGAAAAACACCCTCCGACTATTGACCGCCGCCTCCTCCTTCTTGCAGGTGAAAGTTGGAGATAAGGAGGTGGATGTGATGAAGGGCTTCACACTCTACATCACCACGAAACTGGCGAACCCTGCATACAGCCCGGAAGTCAGTGCCCGGACGGCGGTGGTTGACTTCACAGTCACTCAGAGAGGTCTGGAGGACCAGCTGCTGGGACGAGTCATTCTGCTGGAGAAACAGGTCGCTGAGCCGCAACATCGGCTGGAGAGCGAACGCGTCTTTCTTGCCACTTTCACACTTCAAATCCTTCCAGTGACCAGTTCGCGCTCTTATGTTTTGTGTCTCCCCCCCCTGCTGGTTGGCTCAGGAGCTGGAAGCGGAGCGGGTGAAGCTCCTGGAGGAGGTGACATCCAACAAGAGGAAGATGCAGGAGCTGGAGGACAGTTTGCTGTTTAGGCTCACCAGCACGCAGGGCTCCCTGGTGGAGGACGAGTCTCTGATCGAGGTCCTGAGGGTCACCAAGACCACCGCCCACGAGGTAAAACAGCCCAAAGACTCACTGAATGTTTGTCCTCACAGCTCATAATCTCACTGCATCCTCTTTTTGCCTCCCAGGTGAGTGAAAAGCTGTCGGTCGCTGCAGAGACGGAGGTGAAGATCAACCAGGCCCGAGAAGAGTACCGGCCGGTGGCCACCAGGGGCAGTATCCTGTACTTCCTGATTGTGGAGATGTCGCTGGTGAACATCATGTACCAGACGTCGCTGCGCCAGTTCCTCGGACTCTTCGACTCGTCCATGCAAAACTCGGCCAAGTCGCAGCTCACCTCCAAACGCATCAGCAACATCATTGCCTTCCTCACCTACCAGGTCTGCCTCGATCAAAGGTCTGACTTCCTGTGGGGGCTGAGACTGACTCTCTAGCTCCTCCTGCAGGTGTTCTGCTACACTGCCAGGGGGCTGTACGAGGAGCACAAGTTGCTGTTCACGCTGCTGATGGCGCTGAAGATCGACCTGCAGGGGGGCAACATCTCGCACCCCGAGGTGCTCACCTTCATCAAAGGTCACTTGTCCAACCTCTTCGTCCTCTCTCCTCCTTCCACATCATCCTCCACAGTTGCGTCAAACATGTGTTGAATGTGCAGGTGGTGCCTCTCTGGATCTGAACTCAGTAGAGTCCAAACCCCGGCACTGGATCCTGGATCAGACCTGGTTGAACCTGGTGCAGCTCTCCTCTCTGCCTCCATTTTCCTTGATTCTGTCGCAGGTTCGATTCCGAATCTTCCCACATGTGAAGACATTTTTCTTCCCAGGACTCATATTTCCATGTGTCCAGGTGAACCAGAACGAGCGCGCCTGGAAGTCCTGGTTCGAACACTCGGCACCTGAAGACGCTCCGCTGCCCGACGGCTATGACGAGAAGCTGGACACCTTCCGGAAGCTTCTGCTGATCCGAAGCTGGTGTCCCGACCGCACAATTGCTCAGGTATATGATGGTTCCTCAGTGTGGCGCAATCCCAGCAGGACATTGATCGTTACCTGAGGGCCCTGTGTGCTGTGAGCAGGCCCGCCGCTACATCTCTGCATCTCTGGGTCAGCAATATGCTGAGGGTGTGGCCTTGGACCTGGATGCCATGCTGACTGAGAGCGACAACAGGACGCCGATGGTGTGTCTGCTGTCGATGGGCTCTGACCCAACGGAGAACATTGAGAAACTGGCCAAAAGCAAAGTGAGTGTTGGATTTGAGCCTGATGAAGCATGTAGGTACAGATGAACTCCAGAGTGCCACTCTGTGTCTGCAGGGGGCACCGTGCCGCCCCATTTCCATGGGACAGGGCCAAGAGGTCCACGCTCGTCGCCTGTTGGCGAACAGCATGGCGGACGGCGGCTGGCTCCTCCTCCAGAACTGCCACTTGGGTTTGAACTTCCTGGATGAGTTGCTGGACACGGTCACCATGACAACAGCCGAGAACGTCCACAAAGGTTTTCGGGTTTGGTTGACCACAGACGTCCACCCCAGGTAGCTAATCACCCAACGGCGCCCCCAAGTGGTGTCGGGGTGCACGATATGTATCTAGTCACTTGAGCAGTAATTAATCGGGTACTCTGATCTCGTGTCTGGGACAGATTCCCGATCACCTTCCTTCAGTCGTCCATCAAGTTCACCAACGAGCCTCCGCTCGGTAAAACACTTTGATCCTTTCCTGCTTTTACTCTGAATTTATCATACTTGCATCGTTCTGTCATCACGGCTGATCTGTCGCTTGTCTTCACCGCTGACTCTGTCAGGGATGAAAGCGGGTCTGAAGAGGACGTTCAACGGCGTCACTCAGGATCAGCTGGAGATCATTAACCTGCCACAGTGGAAACCTCTGCTCTACGCCTTGGCCTTCCTTCACACCACTGTGCAGGTGTCTGTTCAGTGAGGCCAGTGAGATCAGTGAGCCATCGCGCTGGACACTCGCCAACGTGGCCTCTCCTCCTCCCTGCAGGAGCGCCGGAAGTTTGGGCCTCTCGGCTGGAACATCCCCTACGAGTTCAACCAGGCCGACTTTACCTCCAGCATGCAGTTTGTCCAGAACCACCTGGATGACCTGGACGCCAAGAGAGGCGTGAACTGGAGCTGCCTGCGCTACATGCTGGGTCAGACCTGCACATCGCTAATGCTAATCGCTCATGTTGCTTTGAGAAGAGTTCATTTAGACAAGGACTGTTGACTCCACTGCAAACTGTTCCCTGTGTCCTCCCATTTGTATCCAGGTGAAGTCCAATATGGCGGCCGGGTGACAGACGACTTGGACAAACACCTCCTCAACACCTTCACCCGGGTCTGGTTCGGCGAGACCACCTTCAGTGACACATTCTGCTTCTACAAAGGCTACAGCATCCCCACCAAGGCCAAGACGGTGCAGGAGGTGCTGCAGCACGTGGAGGCCCTGCCGCCAGTCGACTCGCCCGAGGTCCAGCAGACACATCGTCTCTCTCCACCTTTTACTTTGAAAAACTTCCCAGGAAACACAACCCCTGCTTTCCTGTTTTAGGTCTTTGGGCTGCATTCCAACGCGGACATCACCTACCAGACCAACCTGGCCAATGAGACGCTTAGGACCATCATCAGCATCCAACCCAAGGACAGCGGTGGCGGGGCTGGCGAGACCAGGGAGGCCAGCGTGCAGAGACTCGCCAATGAGATGCTGGAGAAGCTACCGCCGGACTACGTGCCGCACCAGGTGAGGGGGAGGGGCCAAACAAGGTGGTCCAGAAACCTGTGAGGAACCTATGTGTAGAGCTCAGTAACCAGTCAGCGAGGAATCAGTTCAAATGTCAATCATAACCAGTTTGTTCCTGTTGGCTCTTAAAGGTCAAAGGTCAACTGCAGAAGATGGGAGCACTGCAGCCAATGAACATCTTCCTGCGACAGGAAGTGGACCGCATGCAGCGTGTCATCAGCATCGTACGGAACACGCTCACTGACCTATCGTTGGCCATCGATGGTGAGTCCTCACACACACACACACACACTTTCTCCACTCCCGTGTGTTGACATTGTGTCTTGTGTCCCTCAGGCACTATCATCATGTCGGAGGACCTGCGGGACGCCCTGGACTGCATGTTTGACGCCCGCGTTCCCCGCTTGTGGCTGCGGCTCAGCTGGCCGTCGGCCACCCTCGGGTTCTGGTTCACGGAGCTGCTGGAGAGGAACCAGCAGCTCAGCGCCTGGATCGGCTCTGGCCGACCAAACCAGTTCTGGCTCACTGGCTTCTTTAATCCACAGGTCAGCGGCGGGACACCGAAACCCCGGAGACGTCCCATCATGGCGTTTACTGATAAAGAACTCTTTTTGCCCCCAAAGGGCTTCCTGACCGCCATGCGTCAGGAGACGACGCGCTCCAACTTGTCTAAAGGATGGGCGCTGGACACTGTCACACTGAGCAACGATGTCACCAAGATGGTGAAAGAGGATGTGTCGGCCCCGCCCCCGGGGGATGTGGGCGGAGTCTACATCTACGGCCTCTTTCTGGATGGGGCAGGTTGGGACAGACGTGGGGCCAAACTCACCGAGGCCCAAGCGAAGGTCACTGGTTTCTGTTCTTTTTTTAAAAAAGCAAAGTTTATTGTTAAAACAACGTTCTTTATTCCTGGGAAATCTGACGTGTTATTTATTGAATTTGTATTATGTTTTTATGATTTAGTACTTAAAATCATTTTAAAGTTCTTTATCTGAATATGAACAAACATCGCTACTCATAAATTAAAGTATAAAGAACAGTAGTAGGAGTAAAGTATAAAGAATAAATGTTCGATGTGTCTGCTGTGCCCTCAGGTGCTCTTCACGCCGCTGCCTGTCGTCCACGTCTACGCCATCAGCTCGGCCGGCCCGGCTGACAGTAAGCGCCAGTCTGGCGGCGGCTCCATTTGTCTGTACTCGAGCCCGGTTTATAAGAAGCCACGTCGCACGGACCTGAACTTCATCTTCTCGCTGCAGCTGCGAAGCGACAAGTCGGCCGATCACTGGACGCTGCGCGGCGTGGCGCTGCTCTGCGACTGCAAGTAACACCACAGATTTATCCAAAACGGGCAAACTTTATCGTTCCTTTGAGGTTTAATGGAAATGATCTTTCCTGATTATATTAATCCAGTCTTTGACCAAATCTGTAAACTTATTATCTTGTAGTTTCGCTTCATTTGGACCCAGCAGCTTCTTTATTCTTATGTTTATTCTTACTTTGGTAATGTTGAGCCTGTTAGTTGCTGGGAGCAGATTAAACATCCAATTAAAATTGCTGCTTCACTGATTTCAATTAAAAATGAGCCGATGTCTTTTGGGTTACACAAATGATTCACGTAAACTTTATTTCCTCAAGAAGACAAACACAAACAGCTTCAGTGGGACCATCTACAGCCATGCAGTCACTCGCTAACAAGAGCTAAAAATGCCACAAAGGAAAAAACACAGTGGAGAAACCGGGTTCTCAAATCCTGGTTATAATATTTACCTTCAAAATGTCAAAAAACAAAATGAGGTTAAAAAATGTGTCTTGAAACATTCGTGGACCTGACTGAACTCAAAGAGTGACGATGTGAAGATCTGAAGGAGGTTTGTGGACTTTTTGGGATTAAGGATGTCCTCTCAATCATTTATATGTTGAACTTTTCACAGTTACATGTTTCATTAATCCATTCATCAGGTATGCAGAGAAAAACAATATTTTTTTAATAGAAATGATCTCATTCGAGGTGATAATAAATGATTGAATGCAGCTCACTCAAACTTTAAGGCCTTTTAAGTCTTTAGATCATTAAAAACATAATTCATATAAAATTCATACAATTTTTCAGCCGCTGAGTCGTCACAGCAGCTGAAACATCACAGAGCAGCTCCTAAAAGTACCGTCGCTACAGTAACTTATCACTAAGATCATTACTTCTCACTTTAGTCTCACATGGAAGCAGTCAGAGAGCAGTTAGCAACCTGTCACTGTTTCACTAAATTCATGTTTACTGGAGGAGTGAGTCTCTTTGAATGCCCCACTGTGAGTAGCTTTAGCATTTGCCTACATCCACAGTTGCTGTGATTAGCATTAGCAGCCTTAATAGCAGTTAGTTTCTGTCTCTGAGAGCTGTCTGCGTCTGTCTGCGTGTCGGTACTTTATCTCAGCTGTTTGTTTGCTGCTTGTTTTCCTGTGTAAGTTTCTTTTAAGTGCTAACAACCATTTTTAGGGCATTTCCCCTCCACTGACTTTCAGATTATAGAGCATCTTCCTTCCACTCTGAGGGGGCACATTATAAGGAATTGCACCAAGTAACTAGTTACTTTGTATTTGCTGTAACTTTCGTCCTGCTTCGTAACAGATTGCAGGTGTTCACTTGCTCAAACTGTCGGATCAGCTTCACGCTCCTATTTAAAGACCTTTAAATGAGATTTTGTATGAAGATTTCAAAGAGTTGGTTAATTTTATTTCAGAAAAGACAAACTGAGGTTTTTTGTGTTTATTATTCCCGTCAGCGACTGAATGTGACGTTACAGGACGCGCTCTGAAGCTCCGAATGTTTCCTCCAATCATTTGATCTTCACTGCCGACTTTAACTTGAGATAATTCTTCTTCTTTTTTCTTCTTTGTCATTGAATCGAAACCAAACGTACCACAAACCCGTCACAGTCCAACAATTCAATCCCATCCACATGCAAACGAGTGAACAGCAGCAAGTTGACGTGAGCGACGCTGTTCGCCTGTCAGTGTCCATCAAACAACATTCATAAAGACTTTAATATAAATCTGTGGCTGAAAGTGTCCATGAGCGCTGGAGTCTGTTGGAACGAGGGGCCGGCTGGTTGTCGTCTGGACATCGAGTCCGATAGGATCCGTCCGGCTGCTCCTTCAAATCTTCTGACTCGTTGCGGTTTCGTGTTGGTCGGACTGGCGCCGGCCTCGTCCTTTCTTCGCTCTCGGTGGTGTCGGAAGTCCAAAGAAAACCCGCCCAGATCTCGTACCCGACGGCCGATTTACGACAGCTGTTTCATGTCGTACATCGGCACCTCCGACTCCTCCACCTTGTCCTCGTCAGCGGCGGCCCTGGCGGCGAGCGGGCTGCTCTTGCGGCCCTTGGGAGGGGCTACAGGCACGGCGCCCTCGGCGGCGCCCTCGGCTCCCTCCTGGCCCTCCGCCACAGTCCTTTCCTTCTTGAGGTTGAGCTTGGCCGGGACGCTCTTGGTGATGGTCTCCTTGAGCCGCTCGCCCGACTGCTTCAGCCTCTCGCCGGACTGGCGGATCTTCTCGCGCCTTTCGGCCGTCACGATGCGCTCGCCAAACTTGTTGACCTTGGATCCCAGGTTCTCGCGGGTCTTGCTCATGTTCTCCTTGGAGAACGTGGCCTTGAAGCTCTCGATGCGCGTCAGGCCGGACTTCTTCATGCGGCCGGCCGACGAGGAGTCCGCCTCCTCCACCACCATGTACTCCTCGTCCGACTCCGGAGGGAGCTCGAACTTGTCCGGCTCCACCTCAGCTCGGGCGCCGGCGCCGCCGCTGGACTCTGCCGGCTCATTTCCTGGTGTGACAGACTTCACTTCCTGGTCACCCTGCAGACAAAAAGAGTCAGTCAGAGATGCAGAGGAACAAAAAAATTGTATGATGGAAATCAAACCTCCTGCTCTGTCCAAAGGAGAACAGGAAGGACTGACGTCAGTGAATCAGAAGTTGAAGCACGTCGTGCAGACTTGGAGCGCAGCGCCGTGATCGGACCTCCAGAAATACCCAGCGGCACCTGTTTCTGCGGCTCAGCGCTCAGCTGCAGGAAGCTAAACTTATCGCCGAGCGGCGGTGGCGACGGCAGCGCAACGAGCGGAGCTGGATCAGTTTCAGCTCCGGGCTTCACGGCGACGTGGCGTGCCTGTAACTCCAGCGTCGGGTTACACCAGCGCGAAATGGAGCAAAAATGTGAGGAGCGACGCTGCAAACGCACTCAGACCCCTGCAGACGTAACTCACTGACCCTGATCTGGCCGTCCTCGTGACCTGACGCTGTCAGCCGTCACATGAAAACCACAATGCCCTGCTCAATCACAGAAATGAGCCTCAAGCCAGAAAGTTTGAGTTGGTAGCGTGCTGAGTGCTCACGGCGGAAGAAGCTACATTTAGTGGCCTTTTGTCACCTGAAAGTGAGCAAAGCCGGTGAACTTTTCAAGCCAGAAGTTTCACCTTGAGAACCTCCCGAAGGGCCGCAAACGTCAGCATTAACATTGTCTGGAACAATTCTGGATCCGTGCAAATGTTCATGCAACCAAACGTGCCTATAGCATGTAAACGGGAGCACCTGGATGTTTGCTGACATGCATCATAGGCGCTACCCGACACCCTGTAGCAGAGGCTGACATTTTCAGAGCTTTGACAGATTACATAATGATTGTAACTGAGCCACATAGCAGCAGCTTGTAGCTGGGAATGCTAACTAGCCTCAGAGTAAAGGTCGGCTCTCAGGCTCCCTCGTTTGAGACTTGCACAAACACTGATGTGGTTCTCACACAGCTGATCACATTCTTACAAGGCTTTGACAGCAAAAGCTAATTTTCATGTAAACTCTTGAACTTTTGGACAGCAAACAAAGAGTATGTTAGTTTTACATTTTCACAACTGTTCCAGAGACTGTTCCTCAGCTGCCATGCAGCGAGTTCAACTGCTGTTGAAGACTTGGGCTGTTTCTGCGTTCTTGTTTGATGTGATTGAGTAAATCTTCCGGTCAGGAATCGAACGTGGCGCCGCAGCAGGTTGCCGGATGGGTCGAACCCCTCGTGCAGCAGTTGCGGCTGGCTGACCCACGGCGAGAGAGAGCAGACCGCTATATTAGGATATGGTGGAGGCTCAGACTCAGAATAACTCGGTCTATCAGCGCTCAGCTGGCACAGTCACTTACAGTAGCGCGGCAGCGGCTCTGTTAACGCACGCCATCGTTAAATTCAGCAGAGCGTCGTCCCAGAAGCAGATACAAAGACAGAATAAAGTGTACGTCTGTTTGTTGGCTGCGACCAGCTACATGCAGACTCAGTCACTCATCGACTCAACACTTGTGTATGTGGAGACGCCTCCTTTGTTAGTTAAGGGTTAAAGTCCAAAACACAGCAGTTTAGTCAAATAATAGCAGAGCTCCATGAAAGACAACAGTTTCAGGTAATATTTCCAATATGCCTTGTGAGCAGCTATGGATGCTAATGCTATTGCTAAAAGTAGGGCTAATAGTCGACAGCAGTACGACGTTTATCCAGCGCTAAAATAAACAGATCACCATGGCGATGGCAGCTGCTAACTGTGAAGGCCAAACGGGTAAAATGAAGCCCTGTGCGCGTGCGTGCGTGCGTGCGTTCGTTAGTGTGTGTTGCTATTTCAGCCCCTCTAACCAACAGAGATGTTTGCCGACGAACACTAATGATGAAAGAACGTGGTACAACAAAGCTCGCTGGTTGCAGATGGCAGTAATCACAGTATAAGTAGCTGTAACTGAAGTCGATCTGAAGATTTGACATGTTCATATTTAGATCATAGTACACACTATACTCTACTGTCATAGTATAGCAGTAGTCATAACATATACCCTGGCTGTTTTAATAGCTCTAGAGGATTTTTGATCGTAAATCTGTTCACATGCCCCGATTGTACCATAATGCAGAACTTGGTGTTTTCTATGATAACTTAGTACTTTAGCAGTGTGCGTCATTTTTCACAGTACGATTATGTATCAATTGGTACTTTTATCATTACAATTCAGTTTTTCACGATACACACAGCATGGTAAGATTTTGTACTGGTCAGTTAGCAACATAGTCTTGGTCCCTGGTCCTTCGTACCTGGTACCTAGTATCTGGTACTGTCATTTTTTTTTCTCTTTTATTTAACAACAAACCAACAAACATTTGTCCAGATTTTATTGGAAGTTCAGTGGCAGAACTTTGACAGAAGCAGTTTGATGCTGTAATTCCTGTATGAAAAGCCTTCATGCTCCTTTGCATCGATATGAGAAGAACAAGGTTAATCACTGGTCTCCAGTGAACCTTCCTTCACCTCAGCTGTCCTACGGGATGTTTCCTGACAGTTCACTTGTCTCTCTCTTTCTCTCTCTCTCTCTCTTGTTGGGACCTTTTAGTTCTTCTTCATGTTTTCTTATTGTCCTGCTGTGGTGGAACCTCA
>JASSRZ010000002.1:3798183-3813164 GCA_032164315.1 Malacoctenus gilli
CACACACACACACACACACACACACACACACACACACACACACACACACACACACACACACACACACACACTGATGTAGACGTTTCCACGTGTCCCATCAGACTGACTTTTCACCTGCGTCCTCACAGGTTCCCATTAAGTGGATGGCCTTGGAGTCGATCCTGCAGTGGACCTACACCCATCAGAGCGACGTCTGGAGCTATGGTCAGACTTTCAAATTAAAGTTATTTCCTGTTTTTTTCTGAGTTTTCAGTAAGTCCAGTGTTACTCCCTAATTTTCACAGCTTTTCAGTGGTTATGAGGAGCAGGATGTGGTGTGTTTTTAGTGTAACGCTCTTGTGTATTTTCCTATTTTTGTGTTAGTTTGGTGTCTCTTTCTGCTAGATTTGTCTCTTTGTGGTTGTTTCTGTTTGTCTGTTGTGGTTCTTGTTTGGACTGTGACGTCATTGAAGCACGAGCGCCCTCTAATGGTCGTTGGTGCGCAGGTGTGACCGTGTGGGAGCTGATGACCTTCGGCTCCAAACCGTACGACGGCATCCCGGCCAGCGAGATCGCCGCCGTGCTGGAGAGAGGCGAGCGGCTACCTCAGCCGCCCATCTGCACCATCGACGTCTACATGATCATGGTGAAATGTAAGCGGCGCTGACCTGCGGGGGGCGCCAGAGCTCAGAAGGTGTTGTGCTGGGACCTGATTGAGCTTCTCTCCGTGCAGGCTGGATGATCGACCCGTCCAGTCGGCCTCGCTTCAGAGAGCTGATCGCGGAATTCTCTCGGATGGCCAGCGACCCGTCCAGATACCTGGTCATACAGGTAACGCAGCCGTTCAGTTCAGTGGTCCTGAGCCTCCTGAGGGGGGCGCCAGAGATCACAGAGGGGCCCGAGGCTTTGCCTGCTCGAGAACAGAAAAATCAAAGATTGTGCGATCCTGAGCGTTGTATCCCGCCGGTGTCTCAGGGGGATCTGCCGAGTCCGTCCGACAGAAGGTTTTACTCCCGCATGCTGAGCACCGAGGACACCGATGGCATGCTGGACGCCGAAGAGTACCTGCTGCCGTACAAAGGCCTGAACACGTGCAGTCCGCGGCCCTGCGGCGCCACGGTAACGCCTCTGACACCCCCCCCCCCCCCGTTCACCATAATGTGTGTGTCAGCTGCTCACTGAGAACATATGACCCTGTGTGTGTCCAGCAGAACGGCCATCCGGTCAGGGAGAACAGCATCGCGCTGCGCTACATCACTGACCCCACGCAGAGCGCGCAGGACAAGGACGTCCCCGACCACGGTACGCACTGACACCAGGAGCAATCAGAACCCATTGAAGCCAGTAACTGAGTGAATTAACCCCCCCCCCCCGTCCCCCCTCCTCCCTCCCCTCACAGAGTACATGAACCAGAGTCTGAGTGACACCAGTCGCAGCAGTCGCCTCTCCGACGTTTTGAATCCAAACTACGAGGAGCTGAATCCAGGCTGGGGCGCCGCCTCCGGCCCGGAGTACCTCAACACCGCGCAGAACTCGCTCCCCCTGCTGGCCAGCGATTGCCTGGACAACCCGGACTACCAAGCCGACTTCCTGCCGCAGACGACGACGACGACGGACGTGGCGGGGGCGGCCTTAGCGGGGAACGGACGCTTCCTCCCGGCGGCAGAGAACCTGGAGTACCTCGGTCTGAACGCTGCAATGCATGCTCCGGTCCGCTAGGGGGCAGCAGGACAGACTGGACAGCGTCTTCGGACAATGGGGACTGAAGCGAGTCCACAAGAAGTCCCTGCAGTGTCCGCACGGAGATTGACTCATGTAAAGGAATAATGAACTCATCAGAGCCCGTCGGTCTGCAGCTCGGAAATCACTGAAGCTTCACTGTGTTGTTGTCACTGTTTCTGCACCTTCCCTCTTTAGCATTAGCATGTACAGACACAACAACGCTAATCATCAGAAAAATGAGACGTTAATCAGGAAACCAAATGAAAATCTGACGCAGTTTAAAGTAAAGGAACCTGTTCAACCTTGAAAAAGCACACAGACAATTACAATTGATTGGACTTTACTAAAGCTGTGAATGATTTACTAATGCTCAGGTCATCACCATACTTGAAAACATCAGCACAGCCACTCAACAGGAAGACAACAAGGACCACAGAACTAAATCCTTCGGTAGGAAATTAAAAGCGTTTTTTTTTAGCTGCTGTCTCACTCTGACGATTAGCATTAGCATTAGATTGTACAAAGTTGTCACCAACGATGATTAGCTGTTTATTGTTTAGTTGAACTCCTGTTTACTGCAGGAGGAGCACCTGGTTCGTCCTGAGCTCCTCCCCAGATGCCTCACTGAATGTGCGTTAGCATTAGCTTAGCTTCCACTGCAGCTGTGATGAGCATGGGCAGAGCAGTCACCATGAAATACACCGGACAGACACACTTGTCCTCCTGCTCCCTCTGCTCCTCCCGCTCCTCTTTATACTGATGATGAAGCTGTTGTCGTCCGCAGCCAGTCCCTCTGTTGTTGATGTTTTTCCACATGTAGCAGCTTTTATTGAGTTTACAGGTGATGTAAATAGATTTTGAATGTCTGACGTTACTTGACCTTCATGAGCCAAACTGTTTAATTGTCACGTTGAACTTTCACTGTTTGTCACTGTTGTTGATGGAAGCTGTCAAACTGTCTGCTTCTCTTCGTCATCTCAAAATAAGAAACTGTTTCAAAGAAAAGGCCTCTTGTGGTTGTTTGTTTGGTTTGAGGGACAGCTGAGGTCCTTGCTGTGACTTTTGCTGCCACATTTGGCTGGAGGGACTCTGGGAGTTTGATGGTCTCGTTCTCACCCCTTTCATCATCTCGTCATCATTTTGTGTCTCACTGCCTTTTATCCTGATTTTGCTGTGAAATCACTTTATTTCACTTAATGTCAGTTTGTGTAGTTTTGTTTTATTTGGATAATTTTATTCAGATTTTATGAAATCAAACTTTAGCGTAACTTCACTTCATTCATTTGACCTTTACAGGCTTTTATTTTGAAAGGCGCCGCAGGGTGTTGCTGTCGTCTTAGGCAGTTTGACGGCGCAGGTCGGATCATGTCGGCGTTTCTCAGAGCGTGCAGAGCCGGGCTCGGCGCCCACCGGCCGCCCGGCGTCCCCTCGCCTCTGCGGCGTCCGGGGGGCGGCCGCTGGATGTCGGACACGCACACAGGTACCAGCCGCTGCCACGCTTGAGGGGGTCTCGAGCGAGGGGCTCGGGTCGCCCGGCCTCAGGTGTCCCACCTGGACATGAAACCCGCACGTGCGAGACATGTAGGTCCGGCCCTGCAGGGGGGCGTTGAGCCGCGGGAGCGTCAGGTGGCGGGAAACACAGAAAAAGAAACTTTTAAACTGTTCGTGGTGGCTCAAACGATCGCTATCCTCCAGACATGCGCAGTTTGAACTGAATTTTAATGAATCATGCCGCCAGAGGGCGCCACTACCACCGGCATGTGTAACGAAAAAGTGAACAATCAGTTAAAAATTGGAAGACTTGGAAGTAAATGAGAATCAAATCAATGTAATGATGATAGATCGTGATCAAAGTTTATTTCACAGTGTTTTAAAAGATCTGCAACAGTTGAAGGTTGTCCTGAAACGAAGGATCTGCTGAACCAGTCAGCCAGCTGATTGCTGGTGGATGTGGAGGGGCTGTTTGTCATCGTCCCTAATGTTTTTATGTTCCTTCAGTGTGTCCATGTCCGCCAAAGTCCAGCTGGTCATCCTCCAGACTGTTAATGAGCAACGTGTCACTGTTGTCTGCAGGTGAAGCTGTGCGGCCGCTAGAGGGCGTCAGAGTCTTGGACTTGACCAGGTTGGAAACGGTTTGATCTGATTTTTGCATTTTCAGTCATTTCTCACTAACGTGGACCCTGATTGGCTGTGTGCAGAGTGCTGGCGGGGCCCTTCGCCACCATGATCCTGGCTGACCTGGGGGCCGAGGTCATCAAGGTGGAGCGACCAGGTGAGCCTGCGGCAGCCGCACGGACGCTTCCTCTCTGCCCTGGAAGCCTCAATGCTGTACTGTGTGTTCACGCAGGGGTGGGCGACGACACCCGGGCCTGGGGGCCGCCGTTCGTGGGCTCGGAGAGCGCCTACTTCCTCAGTGTCAACCGCAACAAGAAGGTCAGTCTGCTGGAAGTCTGCAGTGCTTGCCACTTTCCAGCTGATCTGGGAGCAGCTTGCTCACAGTTGTGAAGCAGGCTCCTGTAGTCTTCCTCAGAGTATGGTTTGAGTATTACGAGTTGAACAGTTTCAGGATCTTCAGCGGGTGTGGTTTTCAGAGCGTCGCCGTGGACATGAAGCATCCTAAAGGAACAGAGACCATCCAGCAGGTATGTCTGCTGCTTGTCCCAGGACCACCGTCACACACCTCCACATACACCTGACTGACTGTGTGTGTATCAGCTTGCAGGAGTGTGTGATGTGCTCGTGGAAAACTACCTGCCGGGGAAGCTGCATCAGATGAAGTTGGGATACGAGCAGCTGAACAGAGTGAACCCACGACTCATCTACTGCTCCATTTCAGGTACGTACACACACACACACACACACGCACACACGCACACACGCACGCGCGCACGCACGCGCGCGCGCGCGCACGCACACACGATTTTCCCTCCTCGGCCACCAGGTGTCACCAGACTCCACAGTAACCGCAGGTTCGCTCCTGCAGGACTCCATGGAGTTTTTATTTAGTTTTATTGAGCTGTTGCGACTTTATCGTCACAGTGAGACCTCTGAAGTGTGTTTTGACGAGCTGTCACTGTCCCTGCTGCCACCTAGTGCACACGCATGGCATTGCTTTAATATTTTTTCCATTTAAAATTAACGAATGTCTCGGAGGGGAAAAAAATAAGGCTCGCTTTGTTTTGGAAAGTGTTGTTTGCTGGTTCATCTGTGTTTCATGTGTGGAGTTCAAATTTTTGTGTTTGAACTGCAAGAAAACTGATCTCCAAAACTTAACAGAGTTGGCAAAATGTAATGTTGTACATGCTCTTATTTTGGTGGGATGAAACTAAATGTGTGACTTTAGTGGCTGAATATTTTCTGAGGTGTCTGTTTTGGCAGTTTGCGTCTCATCAGTTTCTGTTGTTTTTATTATTTGTCTGCGTTCCTGCGTCGTTACAACGCCCACCTCGCTGCGCTCCCCTCCTCACGCTGGAAAAAAGAGACTACATTACCCAGGAGGCCTCATTAAGCTGCAGCAGCTGGATGCAGTGGGCAGATTTACGGTCGGGTTTCATCCTGAGCTGTGTGACACAGAGCAGGACGCTGCTCAGACTGACGTCTTCATCCTCTTCAACCTGAACTTCCTGTCAGCCTCGAGCCGCAAAAACATGGAGCAGAAACTCCTGAAAGATGGTTTTCACATCCTGCTACCTGAAGGTTCGCATCACAGAGGATCATCGCAAGTCTTTTATGAACAAAAAAACGGTTTATCACTCAAACTTCAGCGGGCCGTTAAACACGAGCCCCGTGGGCGACTCGGTCACGGCCGGATGCACCGGTGCCCCGACATCCAGCCGCAGCGTCCGGGACACTCGTCTGTTTCCTGGTCCGCTTCTGGTCTCAGTGCTTTTTCCAGACGTTGCTCACCTGCTTTATGGTTTGTGGCTCTGCAGGTGGCCCGAATCTGCGCCACACACCTGAGCGGTGGTTGTCCGCAGGTGCTCCAGGTTGTGGACAGCTGGGTGCTTCAACACCCGGCGCTTTCTATTCCCTCCTCTGGTGTGAAATCTATCGGGATGTTTAGCCAGAGCTGCAGACTCAACACGCAGCTGGAATCTGAGTTTGTTTCTGGAAGAGGAGCCACCAGGAGGCCCCCCCGGGTTGATTCCCTGCTGCGCGGAAGAAAGAGGGGCCAGCGAGCTGCCACCAGGCTAACCTTGTGTGTGTGTGTGTGTGTGTGTGTGTGTGTGTGTGTGTGTGTGTGTGTGTGTGTGTGTGTGTGTGTGTGTGTGTAGGTTATGGGCAGACGGGGCCTCAGTCTCAGAGTCCGGGCTACGACTCCATCGCCTCGGCCGTGTCAGGAATGATGCACATCACCGGGCCAGAGGTCAGATTCCGATCTCTTCTATTCTCTGGGATCATCGCATGTGGCGTCCCTCAGGGATCGACCTTCGGCTCCCTGCCTTTCAACATTCATGTGTTTCATTTCTACATCGCGTCTCCTCGAGCGACACTCTCAAGCAACCAGCCATTTACCGTCAGTTTGACAGCAAAGCTGCCGACTTCCCATCACGCACCTCTTTCTGTACGCAGGACGGCGAGCCGGTGCGGCCTGGCGTCGCTATGACGGACTTGGCGACCGGGCTTTACGCGCACGGTGCTGTCATGGCCGCCCTGCTGCAGCGCCACAAGACGGGGAAAGGAGTCCACATCGATTGCAACCTGCTGTCCTCACAGGTAAGTTCAGTTCTCAGGCGTTCAACAAGATTCGCGGTTATGAAAGTTCAGTGTTTAAATGACAAATGAAATGAACTCGAAACAGTCATGACAGCTGGCGGCTGGCTTTGTAATACCGTATTTTACCAGGAGATGGTGTCATGAGCCACTCGGAGGGAAGCATTAGCAGCATTAGGAAAAGTTCTGCTGTTAACCAGCTCTTCATTTTGATCTCAAAAGTTTTTTGTTTTTTTTTTTTAGAGAAACCACCCAGGTCGTTTTCTCTTTTACCAACACGACGTTTTCCCGTCACGGCCAGAGTGCGTGATGGTTTATGGTGTTGTGTTCAGTGTCGGCTCGTAAATTAGGCCGCAAAGACCCGCAGCTCTCCAAACAAGCTCCGCCGTTCCTCCGATAAGTTTGAACGCGATGATCAATATTTCTCCGAGCTTAAACAAACCCGACCAGTCGTGACCCTAAAAGCGTCCGGGCCTCAGAGACGGGCGGGACCACCCATCATCCTGGACCCTAAATAATCGGAGACACCCAGGGTGTGTTTGATTTGTGTGTCAGGACGCGTGGGGGGGTTTGTCAGTTGTTGCTTTTGGAGGTGAGTTTTATGGGCTTTTACATTTGATGCTGCGACGGCATAAAGTTCAGCTGGTTTCCGACCTTGGTCGTCCCTCAGCGAGACAGACTCAGTCCACCGAGTCCAGGCTCAAACCGCACAGGACCGCATGTTGACACGGGGACACCGAGACCTGTGCAGGTGTGAGTCTGGGTTCTGGTGGTCTCCTGTTTCAGAGCCACTGATTGGCTGTTAAGCGTCAGATTATTTGCTGTTTATTGTTTGGGGAATAGGAATCGATACAGTCACAGAGTCATATAAAGATCCAGGTCAACGGTTTGAACGTTGACTTCAGCAACAAACCATGAAATCCAGGCCTGTGATTGGTTTACCAGGCTGTGAGGTCTCGATCCCTGCGGTCGACTCCCAGGGCTGCTACACATAAAAAAAGCCCGCAACCCCCCCGGCTCCCCAAATCCCACCGAGCATTCCTGTACGAAGTTACTGCGACCACAGGCATGCCGGCCGCAGAGCCGTCCCACTGGGGGGAATCGAACAATGAATCCATGTGCACCAGTTTGGTTTGGGGCATTGGGGGGCGTGGGGGGATCTAATCGTCCCCACGAGCTGCATGCAGGTCCTGGAGGGAAAAAAAAGACGCCACACGAAAGGCTGAAAAGTCAGGAGCCTCCAAGTTCACCCTGAATGCATGGCGGGCTGAGAGGGAAACGATGCGTTCACGGACAATGGATCATTCTTTGAGAGTAAAAATGGAACGCAAGTCTTCAAACTTCCCCTGAAGATCCTAATTTACACCTGGACGATCATCGTCTCAGATGGTGTCCATGAACGCCTCACAGTTCCAAGCTCTGTTTTGATCCTCCGACTTACAGCCGCTCCCTGAACGCCTCGCTCTGCCTGCTGATGCGGCAGCGAAGTGAAACGAGGCAGAATGACCCCTAACAGTGAGCGTCTCGTCTGTCGTTGACCTTTGACCTGGCGGCTTCGTCCCCCCGGAGGACTTGGCTGTAACTGATCGTCTTCGCCGTCCTGTCGGAGAGCGAAGCTGCTCCGGAGCGACTGTCGGAGCTGATTTGGAGCGCCGTCGGTGATGTCAGAGTTTGTTCCACATGTGGCGTCCTCGTCCCTCCGTCCTGCGCGGCCTGTAGTTAGCGCCGGGCCGCGTCCCGCTGCGGGTTTCCCTCTTTGAATACAGAATGATATCGGTTACTCAGCGGAGCCGTGATTGACGGCGCCACCCATCTGAGGACGAGGCCGGCCGGCCGGCCGACTCTGCGCCATCACGTCAGCGCCTCCGCGTTGCGCTGCTCCTTCTAATCATCGGCTGGTCGTCTGTCACTGATCGTTTCCTTCAACACGGCCTCAGAAAAGGCGGCGACGTGGCTTTAAAGAGGATCTCCGCTCTGCGGAGCATCGAAAACACGAAGCGCTGACATGGTCGAATCCCCGAGGAGACGTTGTCGCCGTTTAACGCAAGAGGCTGCTGTGATGTCCTCGACCTCACTGAGACATCAGGTCAACTGATCAGTCAGCAGGACGAACATGCTCTATAATCTGGATGTCAGTGGGAGGAAGATACTCTATCATCTAGATGTTAGTGGGTGGAAGATGCTTTATCATCTGGTAGTCTTAAAAATATGGCGTTCATGGCTGGTGACCTCGTCGAGCACTGCTAATGCTGCGCTGTCTACAGGGGTGGTGTGAGGCCAACAGGGAGCCACACGCCATCCGGGGATGCTGGATGTAGCATTAGTTTAATTATTCAGCGGATCCACATGAGGATGTGAGCCGCTGGAAGGAGGGGGGCTACAGAGTGTTAAGGGCGGGGAGGGTGAGAGAGCGTGAACACCTGACAGCAGCAGGGAGCAATGAAAGTAATGACGGCTTGAATTTAACACCCTTGTTTCCCCCCTTGCCCTCCCTCCTTCTGCCCCCCCCCCTGCAGGTTTCTTGTCTCAGCCACATCGCCTCAAACTATCTGAACGCGGGGAAGGAGGCGCGGCGATGGGGGACGGCCCATGAGAGCATCGTTCCGTACCAGGTGACGGTTTGCTGGTCGAAGTCGTTTCCCGTGAATGTTGAGAGACGAAAACTTTCAGCTCTGATTTTCTTCCTTCGATCCGCAAACCTGCAAACACTTCAGGCATTTAGAACGCGATAAATGTATAATCTCCTGAGTCCACCGTGTTCCCTTAATGCCTCACGGGCAGGCTGCGAAGTTCTGATTTACATAGTGTCCTTAAATGCATCGTGCACTCTTGGCTTTAAGTCGTTTCTAAATTGTTAATCTGTGATGTGACTTTTTGTTAATGGATTCTGTTGACGTCAGCCACATTACAACCTGCCACAAGACGTGATGAAATGTTCCTTTGTCGGTTCGCAGTGATGAAGAGGAGCCGAGAAAGCTTCTGCTCTCTCAGTTGACGTCAGGTTTTCGCCGACCGAGTTCTCAGGAGGAGTCCGACAATTACCAAACAATTAGAGGCGATTAGTGTCAGTCAGCGTGAGTGTTTTAACGTGGCCGCCGCGTCACGCTGGAAGTGATTTCACCAGCGCAGCCTCATTATCCGCTCATAGATCTGCTCCATCCACCTCCCGCTCGCTGCGAACCGCTGACATCTCCGCTCCGATTAGCATGTTTTCCATGTTTCTCTTCGATCAGACTCATTAGGCAGTCACTCTGAGGTGAAGGTTCCTGGGAGCTGCGTTGGTCTCGAAAGAACCCGGAGTTTGAGTCCTCCTGCTCGTCTTCTTCCCTCCTGATCACATATTTAAGTTGATTAGAAACATGAGAAACGAGCAGCCGGGCGCATTCCTCTGCTCCCTCGGCCCGTCTGCGGTGTCGTTAAAATGTGACTTATCTCGTTCAAAAATTCAAAGCGCCCATGGGAGTCACGGGATATTTTCACAATAAGAGCGCCCAGAATGCAATCAAGGACCGGGTCGAGAAAACGAAGCAGGAAAACACTGAACGAACGCGGACGAGCGGCTGCGAGCAGGAAGAGTTCGTGTTGTCACGTCGGCTCGTGTCCCTCCGGACGTCTGAGTCATCGTCTTCTTAGGAAAAGAGTCCAGGTGCAGAACGAGCGAGTGTGAGAAGTCATGCACCTCTGTTTTGGTAGCAACGCAGGGTGAGAGGCCTTCAGAATAAAAGAGTCTGGCCTGATGTCACAATAAAAGAGTGATAAAGTGAGGATCTCAGTGGAAGATGCTCCAAAGAGTCACAGGAAGTTACAACGAACTCGGAGTCGGCGTCATCGTGACGTCACGGAGAAGAATCGAGGCGCTGAAGCTCGTCGCGTGTTTGACCGTTTAAAGACGAAACAGGAATGAAAGAAGTCGACATCAGAGCGTTCCAACTTTTCGGGAAATGGCGCGCTACGTCGGCAGCCATGTTTTCTCCCTCGTCTGCTTCCCATCAGCCCGAGCGAGGCGTTCCCGCAGTGTCATGGCGGTTCATGGCTCACATGTGTGTGTTAAACACACACAAAGATAAACTGTCAGCTCCTCCGGATGGCTCCGCCTTCCGCTTGGCGAGAACGCGGCCGCGGCAACTCGAGTCTTGTGGCCGCGGCTTGATTCTTGTGGCCGGCGTCTCTCGCCGGCCGCAGTTATTTTTTTTTTCATCGTGCGACGCTCGGATCTAATCCTCGTGTGAACCTCCTTCGCCGCAACGCCGCGCCGCTCCCCGTCCCTGCAGGCGCCGCAGATGAAAGCGCGCTCGCCGCGATCACGACAGTCGAAACAACAGAATTATTGGTGTTGCGGTCGGCGGCTTTCCGCCAGGAAGACATTAGAGCTGAAGAAGTCATCCGTCCCCGCTGCCGCCGCCGCTGCTGCCGCCGCTTTTCAAGTTCACATCTGATTTCTGAGACGGGTCAATTCAGAATCGCTCCAGAACGCAGAGACATCCACCGTGTCAAAGGAGAGACACATGAGACGAAGACGTGAACTCGGAGAAGTCCCATTTCACACCGCTCAGCCAAAACATTATGACCGCTGAAAGTTGAAGCAGGTTCCGCTCACCATCTCTTCATCGTGACATCGGTGAGCGAGCGAACACTTTGTCCTCCACGTGTCAGACGCTGAACGCCAGCCGTCTCCTGAAGCTGCAGGGGGACGGTGTCCAACCAGCACTGGGTGAAGCAGGGTCACTCAGGCCCGGGCGGACCTCTGTCCACCTGCAAAGCGTCAAAACTGGACACTGGAGCGAAGGGATGAGGAGGTGGGGTTGGATGACGTCACGTGGATGAGTGTGGGCGTGGCTTACCTGGGAGAGCACCTGGCATTGTTGCATTGCTGGCACAGAGTGACTGACCATCACAGCGCCCCCTGTCTGCAGGCTGCTTGGTTTCGGTTTGGCGGCAGTTGGCAGTGAGTTCTGGACCAGACCTGAACCGGTCAAGTGAAATTTAAACTAGCTCCTGACTGGATTGTAAGACCTACCAGCTTTGGACCCATTTTTTCAACAGTCACGGA
This sequence comes from Malacoctenus gilli, assembly GCA_032164315.1. NCBI lineage: Eukaryota > Metazoa > Chordata > Actinopteri > Blenniiformes > Labrisomidae > Malacoctenus > Malacoctenus gilli. The sequence goes on from JASSRZ010000002.1 coordinate 3,809,648, forward strand.
CCCCCCATGACCTCCCAGATCAGAATCAAATGGCATTTGTGGGATGTGCAGGACACCCCTCCAGGCTCTACAGAGGACAGAAAGGACGAGTTGCTCCAGACGAGTCGGTGGTCCTAATGTTCTGGCTGACGGAGGAGCCGCTGCCGGCCTTTGAGGGATATTACTGATGTTACGATAGCTGCTGCGCTGCAATCATCCGACCTCAGAAATGGAAACAGGACGGCGCTCAGACTTCAAAGACTCGACAAACCGATGATTTGTTGACCTAAAATCTATATTTGGTGTGGAAACAAAAGAGGAGCGAAACGTCTGTAGCCCTTTTCTTTTTTCTCCGAGTCTTCCACCAGGACGTCGAATCTTTCTGGTGAAGAGGCGCCGCCTGCGGTTACCTGCTGCGAGTCTGCAGTCCCTCCCAATTATTTCTGACCTCAACGACTTGAACCTTCGTTGATCATTTACTTTATTTACTCTTTTATGGCATCAAACTGCAATTTGTTCCTGGTTGTCGTTTGAAGGTGCGTCTCCAGCCTTTTTATGTCAGGTTGTGTCATGTTTTCAAAGACCGGCGTGTCATTAAATGCATCGTGACCTGTGAGCGGCGGTGAACTCACGTCTGCTGCGGCGGGACGGGAGGAGACGGGCCGCGTGTCCTCGGGCCGCGCGGCTGAAGGAGGCCTGTAATCTTTTCATCGTTTCATTTCAGTCGCAGCTTCTTTTACTTTGCTGCAGATTCGAAACACGTGCGGCTAATTCCGCCGAGCGTGTCTCACTGAAAACGCTCCCGCGTCTCCCCGTGTGGACGCGCCGCCCGCGGTTTTATTACCTGCATGGTAACACGATGGAGACAGCATGTCTTCCTTATGTCCTCGTCATGTTTCAGATGATAAAAAGAAGAAACAAGATGTTACATCTGGAGTCTCCGAGGTGGAATGATTTACATGCATCAATAGGAGCTGCATGTCGTTCCCTGAACGCCTCAGTTGTTCCCTAAACTGTTCACATGGACCTCCATGTTGTTCCCTGAACGCCTCACATGAATCTTCATGTTCCCTTCACACCCAGATTGCTCCATAAGTGCCTCATTTTGTTCTGAGATGCATATTGTTCCCTAAACATTTCAAATGCAGCTTCATATTGTTTCCCTAACTCTTCACATTCAGCTGCATGTTGCTCCCTTAATGTGCCGCACATTGACGTGTAGTTCCCTCAACACTTCACTTGGATCAATGGGGATCTGCATGGTGTTCCCTGAAGGCCTCGCAAGCAGCCGACTGACAGAATTGTTTTCTTAGAAATTCCGGTGTTTTTTGTTGTCGTTTCCAAAACCTGTCTCCTGATTTGATGAGCTGTCCCCTGAAGTTGAGAGCAGTTCTGTGGCTCTTCTGGCTGTTTTTAGCTCCGCTTTGTTCTCCGGGTCATCGTGTTTGTGCTGCGTTCGTGGTCTCCTGGAGAGTGGGACAGGAGAGCGTTTCCTCATTGGAAACAAGCAGCTGAAAGATGCTGACGCCCGAAGGCTTGAAGGTGCTCCGGCACCCCGACAAGGGATTCTGTGGGTGAACGTCCCAGCGTAGTTCCGGTGAGGGCTGTGCCCCCCCCCCTCCTGGGGCGTTCTGGTTTGGGGGGGTGGGGGCGGTGGTGGGGTGTCGGCATTGACTGAAGGGTTCGTGGTCTGAGGACACGCCGCCGCTGCAGCGGGATGTGGTCGCTGCTGAGTGTGTGCGCTCTGACGGATGACAGCAGCTCTTGTCCTGCTTTTATGTGGTGAGGAGTTTTTATTACAGGCAATTGTGAGAGAGGAAGAGGAGGGGGAGAAAGTAAAGTGGAGACAAGGAGCGCTGGAGGAGGAGGAGGAGGAGGAGAGGAACCTCGAAGGAGTCTGCCTCCAGCAGCTGGCCTTTAAAACGGGTCTCCTCTGGTGACTTTCAGGTTATTAAACTTATTTTAAAACTCATCGGAGACCCGGAGCCTCCACCATGACCGAAGCGGCAATCTTCCTCCTTAATTAGAGTAAATTTCATTTCTACCTGCGGGGAACCATCAACTTATTAAAAAACGGCGGAGTCCCCCAAAGCTGACGTCGTAAAAACTGACCTTTCCGCTTCGGCCAAAAGCAAAGGACAGAAGGAGTCGCACAGTTCAACACAACCGCCGAGTCGATCCGCAAATATGGATTCATCGAAGCTCAGGTTGAAGTGATGGCTGTTACTTTATTTGACTGATCACAGTCCTCTGATTGGCCCGTCCATCGACCCCGCCCTCCTTAATGATGGGTTCCATCTATAAGAATAAGGCAACAGATCAATAAGCTATGATGAGTTCTGATAAGTTACCAGAGAAAACATGAAGCTCTGCATCTTTTTGTGTGCGGCCATCAGAGGGTTAAAAACCCCGTCTTCTATTCTGCTTCAGGGTTTTCGGACTCGTGATGGACACATTGTGGTCGCCGCGGGCAACGACAAGCAGTTTGTGAAAGTCTGCCAGGTGAGACGAGTGAAGACTGTGTGTTGCCTGTTCCGTCCTCAGTGGGTGGACTCATGTTGTGTTGCTGTGTTGTGTTGCGGTCGCAGGTTCTGGACCTGATCGAACTCACACAGGAACCAAAGTACCAAACCAACAAGCTGAGAGTCCAGAACCGCAAAGAGCTGCTGCACACGCTGTCAAACAGGTGCTGCACACACGCACGCACGCAAAAACACACGCACGCGCGCAAGCATGCACGTGGTCTGATTGATCATAACTCCACGGTGTTTTTTGGCAGGTTACTGCAGGAGACGACAGCTGATTTGCTGAAGAGATTCGAGAGTTCAGGTGTTCCTGTCGGACCAATCAACAGCATCCAGCAGGTGTTCAGTGACCCACAGGTGAGTTTTACACACACACACACACACACACACACACACACACACACACACACACACACACACACACACACACACACACACACGAAGTAAAACCTGCTGTTTGTAAATGAACGCAAGAAAGGCTGGCTCGTTGTTTTTTGGCGCAATATCTGTGTGTGTGTGTGTGTGTGTGTGTGTGTGTGTGTGTGTGTGTGTGTGTGTGTGTGTCAGTGCTACTCATCAAACTCTCCCTCCATATGGATTGAAAACACATTAGTCACTGCTCAGATTACACAAGCACATCTCCATAACGCACTGCTGCAGCCTCCTGATAGTGTGTGTGTTTCACGTGAAGTTTCCATGTTCTTCCGTGTGTGCGGTTCTTCTTCAACCATCCAACAATGTGTGAAACTGGTCTTTTCCTTCCACCCGTGTTTGGCTTCACTGTAATGTTTGAACGGCTTCTTAAGTTTTATGAGAAAGTGTTTGGAGGACAACAGCTCCCGTCACCACCTGGCACCACACCGTCATGTAAAAGCTGTGACTCAGTGCGCACGCACGCACGTGTGTGTGTGTGTGTGTGTGTGTGTGTGTGTGTGTGTGTGTGTGTTTCAGACAGTCCCATCTGCCTCTATATCACTTGTTTTCAGCTTACTACGGGCACACACACACACACA
>JASSRZ010000002.1:3814338-3832437 GCA_032164315.1 Malacoctenus gilli
AGACACTGATGGTCTCCTGCTCCCTCTGATCACCTGAGATGGTGATCTTGGGCCTTGGAGGAGAATCTGCGGAAACATTCGAAGAATGTTTACTAGAATAGAAAATAAAACTTTGAACTTTGTGTTTTGGATCTAGAAAATTCTGTTAAACAAACAGAAGGAATAGACTGATACTAAAGCTTCACCTCTGACTTCTATCTTCACAGGGTCAAGCGGGGCCGTCGCCCTGAAGGGCCAGTTCATCACCCTGAAGTAATACGTGTCCGTGTGTCTGCTGGTCAGGTTGCTGAACAGCGTGGTGCAGTTTTGACTCCTCAGGTCTCCCTCCAGACTCAGCGGGTACGAGCGCACCGTCCCGCTGCTGTTATAAACCACGTTTTCCATGTTTTGGATGAAACTGGAACGATTTTTGATCCACAGTCCGTAGATGTCCGCCGAGTCGTCCAGCTGCTGCCCGCTGTCCAGCCTGAAGCTGCAGGGGATCCGCAGGCAGGACCCGCCGAGAGCCGCCAGCGTCGCCGGAGCGTCCACGCGAAGCGACACGGGGCTGCCGCACACCGCCGGAGCGCCTGCGAAGTCGGAGGAGCGTCAGCGAAAAACGACGCGTCAGCGAAATGTCCCCGGAGGACGAAGAAAGCCCGACGACCCCCCGTCAGATATTCACCCATCAACATAAACGAACAGACTCACTCTGGAGAAAGAATCCGATCAGAAACAAGACGACTTGACGCATGTTCAAGGAGAAGTCCGTCCTCTGCAGCGGCTTCTTCATTTCTTCACTTTCCGCTTCCCCAATTCCAGCTCAGGGCTTAAAATGTTCAATGAACCACTCACTGAGTGGTTCAAGCAGTATCGCTTGGTTTTTACTGTTCTGCTGAAACTACCAAATTAAAAAAAAACTGGATCTGTCAAATCAGAAGATTTAAAAAACAGGAAATAAGTTTTCTAAAATGGGAACTTTCTATTTTTGTAGTGAAGACTCGCGCTGAGATAATTTGACAGTAAAATGAAGCCTTGAATCGGGCCGACCGACCCGTCATGTGGCCTCCACTGCATGCTTGCAACATCAGCTTCTTCACTCACATCCTTAAAAGTACATCAGATATGGCAACACCGCAGAAACCCCAAAGTTTCACATGCGACTGGTCCACGTGTGAGAGCCAGAATCAAACCAGGGTTGAACCACCGATCCACCGCCACCTCACTGCTTCCACTGTGTGAATCATCACTTATTTTAGCGTCGGCGTGGGAGCCAAGAAAAGCTTCCAATTCCTCCACCATGCATTTTGTGGCCACTGTGGGAGTGCGGTGAGGAGTCCACACACACTCTCCCTCACACATCATAACCTGGATGAAATGATGCAGCCGTGAGTGACAAGAGAAGAATATCTTTATTGCGACATGTTAAAACAAAACATCGACTGTCGGCGCTCAACTCGTGTGAATTATGTTCCAGTTCTTCAGCTGAATTCAGCCACAAAATCTCATCTGGTGGTGACGCTCGTCTCAGCTCAAGTTATTGCTTCTGTTTATTAACGGATGTTCGGAACGAGAACGTTTCTCCGCTTCGTCTATTTGCCCTTCTTGAATTTTCCCGGCGTGGCTCCAGTTTTCTGCTTCTTCTTCGCTGAGCCTTTAACTTCTGGTTCCTGAGTGGGAAAAGAAAAAAAAGACGCACGGACGAAATTTAGAACTTGACTTTCATAGCCGAAAGGGAACTAAATCAGAAATACGCCAACGAAACAGCCGCCCCGAACGGACCTTCCGTTTGGACGACAGAGATCCAGTGACGGTGAAGAAGGAGTCCAGGCGTCCCTGCGTGCTGCCCGTCCTGCTCTTCATGATCTTCTTACAGCCGTTACGAATGCGGTCCTCGCTACACAAACGCACACAATTGTAGAAACATTAACATTTTACAATCCGCACAAAACCTGGAGCGAAAGAGTCCAACATGATCTGCGTTGAGAGTACAGAAGGAGACCGTTTCCTTGCACCACTTTAACAGCCTTCAGGTGAGAAACGTCACCTGAACGGTGGGAAAACTCGGAGCGCTTCGCTCACCTGAACTGTTTCTCGGCGCACATGAACTGGATGAGTCCCTCCTCGTCGGGCTCCAGCCACTTCAGCTCCACGGACGAGCAGTCCACCACCTCCGGCTCCAGAAACAGCCGCCTGGCCTCGCGGTACAGCCAGTCCTCGGGGGCCGGGTGCTTCTGCGGGGACCCCCGGACACGACGCGGCGTCAGGAGCGGCTCAGGGAGAGGGAGGGGGAGGAGGAGGAGGAGGAGGAGGAGGAGGAGGCACGCCGGAGCGGGGACTCACGTTGGGGTCGATGTTCTCCAAGATCTCCTCGATGCTGCCGTGCTGCTTGATGAGGTCGATGGCCCTCTTGGGCCCGATGCCCTTGATGGTGCCGCAGTAGTCGCAGCCGAGCAGGATGCACAGGTCGATGAACTGCGACGGAGCACAGACACGCGCGGCTGAAGCAGGAAGGCGCCGCAGCACTCGTTCAGCTCTGATGAGACTTTGGCCGCGTGTGGGCGGAGCCTCTGAAAAGCTTGGTGACTGTCGGTGCGAGCGAGCAGCCGAGTTTGGAGAAACTAGCACAAAAATTAAACACTACTTCCTTCGCATCGGGTTCGTAAATCTACGCCTCACTTTTGATGAAAATAGCGTTGAGAAAGATTCTCGAACGTTTCTACAAAGTTGATTTAGTTGTGGTTTAATCTCTGAGCTTCAAATGTCGTGTCTTGTACCTGCTCAGAGGAGAGGCCGATGTCCTGCAGCAGGCGACTGAAGTGGAACTCCTGGATGGGAAGTTTCCTGACATAAAAACAACATCCAGCCAATTGAAAAACAAACTCAAAACTGAAAGAATGTCCCTTAAAACAGGAAGCCGAGAGGATCATATTCTGACTTCATGTGAATATTTTCTTCCTGAAGAGTTCAATTCTGGAAAAACACCGAAACAAGCATAAAAGAGAGAAAAAGGAAAGTATTTCTTAGAAACTGGTGCAACAATACGCACTTTGCTTCACTGGCGGTCAGGTGTCTGAGCAGGACGTTGGTCCCGAAGGTCAGTCCGTCCATGTCCTCCGTTGCCGTGGCGAAGACCTTCCCGGATTTCACCAGCGCGGCGCAGCTCGCCTCGGCCTCGCAGGGGGCCTGCAGCACAACGCAGCCGCAGGTCAGAGTCCCGCCTCCTTCGCGCTCCGGCTTTCCCGCAGCGTTAATTAAACATGAGTGATGTAGACCAGAAAGAGTCAGATGATGGATGCAGGTCCCACCTCGATGAAGGGCACCCCCATCAGGCTCAGCAGCTTCTTGCACTCGTCGTTATGCTGCTTGGTGACTTTCACCAGACGCTTGGTGAATTTGTCGATGTTCTCCTGCTCCCCTGAGTTTGGACAAAATGAAGGAAAAAGGACTCTGTGACGTTTTCGAAACCATGGAAACACAAATAATAAACTGTACAGAAGATCTAAATGTCATGTTTGGTGAGACTTCTTCGGCTGTGGCACCTTTTTCTTGGGCCTCCACCAGCAGCTTCTCAGCCTCTGCTCTCCTCTCGCCTCTCTTCTCGAGCTGCCCGACGGCAAAACAGAGAAACAAAACGTCACTGTTAACACTCAGCTCAGGGTGCAGCGGCGGCACGGCTCACTGGAGAGAAAAACGAGCACATCAGAGACACTCGGAAAGAGACGGGTGAGAAAAACTGGGGTGACGACAGCGAGCCGCGAGGAAAGTCTGAGAGGATTCCGACGAACCTCTGCGGACTTGAGCTGAGGCGGTTTGCCGTCAAACACGTAGACGGGCTTGATGCCGTTCTCCAGCATGCGGATAGTTCGGTAAAACATCCCCATGAGGTGGCTGAAGGGGAAAAAAGGAGGCAAACATGAAACAGGAAGTCGCTTTGATCTGCAGATCTTGTTATCAGACTTTGTGTTTATCAACATTGACACATCCGTCAGGTCGAGACGAGCTGGAGCGACACAAACGTGTGATACAGATCAAAGTATCATCTGATGTGGGTCAGAGCGTGCGGCCACCTCGTGGTCTCTCCGTCTTCGTTCTGCAGGACGTTGCCGTCCTGCCGCACTGCGATCAGGAACTGGTAGATGCACATGGAGGCGTCGATGGCGATTTTTCTGCCTGCAGAACAAACAAAAACATGACGTGAGAATCTTGCCTCTCGTCCTCCAATCAAACGCATCGAAGCAACGTGCAGCAGTTACCGAAGTAGTTTTTGATTTCTTGCTCTTTGATGGCACCAGGAGCCTGATCAGCGATCAGCTTGGCGAGACCGTGAATTCCCATGGTGGCCACAAATCTGGAGAAACAGTGAAATCGATTCTGTGAGCTCGTTAAACCAACTTCAGCATCCTGCAATAACTGGTAATCGTTCTGTAACTGGTCAGTTTGAAAGCTATAAACCAACTTTATGCCATCTACTGTTGTTTGAATGTCTATTTTGATGTTTACAAGTGGCCTGTTTGTTGTCTTTTGTTAGACACTCTTTCTTGATAGGGTTTATATCTATTTTTCACTCCAAAGTGGAAAGCATCTTTCTTCCATGAGCAGCTTTCTCCACGTTGCTGATATGAACAAAAACAACAACAACAGATGAGCGGTGCTTTTATAAGCCGAATTATTGGCTTGCTTATTGTGAGTAATAAATGGCCCAAATCATTCGCATGTCAGGCTCGTGTGCGAATGATTCGTGCAAGATATCTTAAATATCCGCTTGTGGTGCAGCGGTCTGGTGTGCAGATGCTGTCCGGACATGTAGCTCCGCTGACCCGCGGCAGATCCGCCGTTAACTCCGGATTAACGACACTCGGAGTCTAATTCAGTCTCGGCTTGACAGCAGGAAGCGAAAAGTGACTACAAACGGCTCTAATTCCCCAGTTGGCCTCCGAATAAACGACGTTATTCGCGTAAACAGACTCACCACTTTGTGTAAAGGCTCCTAAGTCTCTAGCGTGAGGAATTGAGTCCGTTTCGCGCGAAATCAAACGGCAGACATGAGCAATCAAACTGTCGTTCAGGCTTTTTCCACTGATCATAGAAAGAAATTAATGTGCAGACCTCTTTTTAGTCTGTTAAAAGGGAGGATTAAGTTTGACCTGTTTATGAATTAATAACAGAGCCGATCTGCGTGTTTGTCTGTCGAAATGAACTCTAATCATCTGTAGATGTTTTGAAATCGAAACGTTCATGTTGGCAAAGTTGCGTAGAAGATAGTTGACCCAGGAGGTTGGAGGTGAGAACTTGTGACTGGAAGGTCAATCGGTCAAGTCTTCTGACTGTAAAGACTTTGTGTTTGACACACAGATGAAAGGAGTTGCCTGCAGGCTGGATTCTTGATCCTCAGTTTGGCTCTTGACCTGAAGCCACACAAAGTCATAGATTTTGCATTCGTTCACGTTCTCACAAGCAAAAAAAGGGGCCAGTTGCTTTCACAGTGATTCAATCAACTGTTCAGTTTAAGATCTCAGTGTCGTGTTTTGGTCGTTAAAAATAAGGATTTCTGAAAGAAAATGAGCTATTGAGCAAAGTTGCTGTTTCAGCCATAAGTGACCATCATTTATGATTCGCTCCCCTCTTATTTGACACCCCTGATCTCTGTATATACGCATAAACTTGGGTTAAAGACCTGAGGACTCGTGTATCGACGGTGTCTGCTCGACTCGCCGGGTCTCGGTTCTTACACGGAAGTGCTCCTCGGAATCCTATTGGTCGGTTGCGGTTGGAGGAAATCCGGTCGTCCCAGAAACACAACAGTGTCGGAGCTTTCAGGTCTGTCAGATAATGTTCGGATTGTCTGCACCGACCTCGGTCCGTGGGTCCACCACCGTCACCGGAACGTCGAGGCGAGCGTGAACGGCGGCGGCTGCGGCTGCTCCGCGGGGCTGCAGGTGCGCTTCTCTGTCCCCGCCCACCCCGGAAAACTCCGCCGAGGCGTCGTTATTTTTGTGTTGTAAGGTGACGTGGAGTCGGACCTCTCGCTCCGGCGCTGCCTCATGTGTCGGTCCGAGTACTCGGTGTTCCCGGGTCGGATCGAGGCGGATTCAGCGAGGATTCCTGAGATGTGGAGCCGCGGCGCCGAGTCGTCGCGCTGAGCCCGGGCCGAGTGAGCCTACCGGGCAGCGGGGAAGGAGCCTGCCGCCGCTGCCGCCGCTGCCGCCGCGGCCTGGACCGAAGGGGGGGGGGCGACCCGCCGGACGGGCTGCTGCTGCTGTGGCATCTGCAGCATCAGCGGTGAAAGTGACACAGCAGTGAGACTGGTTGAGCGCCTTTTTTTTTACCCGCTTTCCGACCTCACTTCTCGGTACGTCAAGGGCTTGAAATGCAGGAGCGAAGCGCTGTTAGTCCCACAACAGGCCGTGACATTCTTGTTTGTTTTCAGAGGCACCACAGACCGGATGTTGTCCCGGCTGTGACCTCCTGGTGTGGATGTGAGCATAGTAGTTGTATCTTGTGGCTCCGACTGTAGTTTCAACAGAAAGGAGGCGAACTTGTCCGGGAAAGAGTGAACAGAAACACTGCAGGTTGTTTGCTTTCAGCACCTATTTGCAGGCTATTTGATGGAAACGGGCCTGACTGGCCTCTCTAGATGTGCAGGCAGTGACTAAAGTGAGCTGACTCGTGTCAGTGCAGGTACTTAAGATCAACACACTCCCTCTGAATGAGGAGAGATGACCAGGAACTCTGCCTCTCCAGACTTCTGCACTAAACGAAATACGTGTGAATTCTTCGGAGACGGATCAGAAATGAGGAGGAGTTTTGCGCCAGGCTCTTTCAAAGTTTCCAGAAACAACTCAAAAAGACTTTATTCCATCAGGAATTCCTGCAGTCTTACATTTAGTCAGGTCAGGTCTTGGCTTCAGCTTCATCGAACTTGCATCAAGTCAGAAATAAACTTTGCTGTTGTGTCTTTTTCCCCCTCTGGAGTTTTTATCCCGCGTTCACATGTGTGTTCAGGAGGAAAATGACTCGCTGTAACCACTGGATTTGAATATGATGTGTTTGGTACTTCAGATGAGCCGGCGGCTCTTTACAGACTTCATACTCGCTGCCCTCTTCATCGACTGAGTTCGTTTAAATCCGCTGAACGAGCCTCAGTGGACTGATACAACTGATGAAACGCCGTGTAATTCACGCCAGTCCTGCAGTGCCTCGCATTTCTGTCCATGTTTCACAATGTTCTTCTGCAGTACAACAAAACAACAACTTCAGGAGTGACGGGGCAAAAATTTGGCCTCTGAATGTCCCGACACTGAAGCGGGAGATTCTCAGCCTGAAACTGGAGTTGAGTGCCGGGACGGACTGACGTCCCGTCTCTTTTTTTTGGGTGCGACAGGGCTGCTGCGCCGCGGAATAGGACACCTGCCAGGTGGCTGCCGGAGGACGATGGCGCCGCACCTTGTCCTGATCCTGGCCCTGTTCTCGGGCTGGGCGGTGGGCTACAAGCAGGGGGACAATGTGACCCTGTATGTCAACAAAGTGGGGCCTTATCACAACCCCCACGAGACGTATCACTTCTACACTTTGCCTGTTTGCAGGCCAGACAAGGTCAGTATCCAGTTTTATGTTCACGGTGGAAGCCAAAGCGTGAACAACACCTGAACATCGTCACTAATGTCGCGTTGTACCCACCAGGAGTTAAAGTTACGACGTGACGATGAGAGGTTATTTCAGGTGTGGTTGAGCGGCTCCGGAACGACCAGTTTTCCTGTTTAATCTGTTTAAAGGTGAAAGGGATTCACGAGAAGGTGTCTCAGAAAGTTCTCGTGTTGCTATGTCAAAGTTTTGTTTATCAGCACACAGAGAGAAAACTGAAGGCGACTCGAACTCAGGTTGAAGTTTATTGGCTTCGAGGCAACAGTGTCAGCGTAGATCTATTGTGTGTGGCCCGATTACGCAACGAGCATGAACAGCAGTCACACAATGAACCAAGTATTTCCAGCTGCTTTTGTATTTCAAGCTCCATCGCCTGAAGCCGCGAGTGCTGGTTCGTCTGCTTTTTCTTTCGCTCTCTCCACAATGGCTGACGTGAAACTCTGTGCACCTCCTCCAGGTGCACCACAAGTCGCTGAGTCTGGGCGAGGTTCTGGACGGCGACAGAATGGCCGAGTCGCTGTATCACATCCGCTTCAAAGAGAACGTGGAGAGAAAACACCTCTGTGACCTCACGCTCTCCGAGAAACAGGTTGGCGAACGCACGTTTGGAGGCTGCTCGATCCAGTGCGTTGTTGTTTCTGTGCAGTGTAGGAATAAAACAGCACTATACTACACTCAGGAAGTAATCGAAACTGACACTTTTATTTTGAAATCAGCGTTCGAGCCACGTGGCTTCGATTTGTGCTTTGCGTTTTCTAGTCGTTACACTGAGTTACAGCAATTTTGTCACCAGAATCAGACTGAACTATGAGTGAAAACGCTTTAAATCATCTGTTTCGTGGCGGTTGGCTTTAGGTGAAATGCATCAACTCATCCAAAGAGTCTGAACTCTGCTGGTGAGGTCTGAAACGTTGCAGACAGGCGGGACTGACGGCGTGTTTTGTCGCCACCAGGTGGACGAGCTGCGGGAGGCCATCGAGGAGCTCTACTACTTCGAGTTCGTCCTGGACGAGATCCCCATCTGGGGCTTCGTGGGCTACATCGAGGAGAGCGGCTTCCTGCCGCACAGCCACAAGGTGAGCGAGGCGCTCGCGCAAACGCGGCTCAGGACGAGGGTTTTTTTCGCTGACGTTCTCCTCCCACTTCCTGTTCTGCGTCCCCCTCGCTCCAGGTGGGCTTGTGGACGCACCTAGATTTCAACATCGAGTACAACGGCGACAACGTGATCTTCGCCAACGTCTCGGTGAAGGACGTCAAACCGGTGCCCCTGGAGGAGGGGGCGGGCTCTGCGGTGGGCGGCGTCGGAGTGGGCGGAGGCAGCCTGAAGGTGACGCACACCTACAGCGTGCGCTGGCTGGCGTCCACGCTGCCTCACTCCCGGAGGGGCGAGCGCCTGCGGGACTACTCCTTCTTCCCCAAGACCCTGGAGATCCACTGGCTGTCCATCATCAACTCGCTGGTGCTGGTGGTCCTGCTCCTGGGCTTCGTCATCATCATCCTCATGCGGGTCCTCAAGAACGACTTCGCCAGGTCAGTGAGTGAAGCGGCGCCGACGAAGCTCCAGGACTGGACAGCGACCTGAAGCCGAAAGTCTGAAGTAACGATCGGCAGAGAGCGAATCAAGTCAATGAAATCTGTTCTGGCTGCAAATTTCTTCCTTCAACAACCGTCCCGCAAACGGTTTCACACCTTTCTTGCTTTGTGTTGCTCTGCAGGTACAACGTGGAGGAGGAGGGCGGCTGTGACGACCTGGATCAGGGAGACAACGGCTGGAAAATCATCCACACGGACGTCTTCAGGTTTCCTCCTCTGAAGAGCCTCCTGTGCGCCGTGCTGGGAGTCGGAGCGCAGTTCCTGACGCTCGCCACAGGTGCTCACTTATTCAGACTGACTTTAAATGGGGAATTCCCTCTTTTTATGCACTTTAGCTTTAAAATTGTCTTCATCTGAGCTCAAAAACAGTAAATAATCTCAGCGACTGGTTTTTATTTCAACTCATTTGTTCACTTGGTCTCAAAAGTTTTGAGACTTTCAGTCTATTTATTGGAGTTCTTCCTTCCTCTTCAGGCATCATCTTCATGGCGCTGCTGGGGATGTTCAACGTGCACCGTCACGGCGCCATCAACTCGGCGGCCATCGTCCTCTACGCTCTGACCAGCTGCGTGTCGGGATACGTGTCCTGCAGCTTCTACACGCAGATCAACGGCCAGCGCTGGGTGTGGAACATCATCCTCACCTCCTCCCTCTTCTCCGGTGAGACGTTCAGTCGTGCGGCGCCGTCTCAGCGCGGCGAGCCGGCGCGGGCTCTCGTTTGGTTTCATCGGTGGCTGTGTCCCGTCCCGCAGCCCCTCTCTTCGTCACGTGGAGCGTGGTCAACTCGGTGCACTGGTACAGCGGCTCCACGCAGGCCCTGCCGGCCACCACCGTGCTCCTGCTGCTGGGCGCCTGGATCCTGGTGGGCTTCCCGCTCACCGTCATCGGGGGCATCGTGGGGAAGAACCGGGCCGGCAGCTTCCAGGCGCCGTGCCGCACGCGCAACATCCCGCGGCAGATCCCCACGCAGCCGTGGTACAAGCACGCGGTGGTGCACATGGCCATCGGGGGCTTCCTGCCCTTCAGGTGAGCCGCGCAAAGATCTTGTTCGGGCTTCAAACCCCGAATATCATTTATAACCTTTCAGAGTCTTACTAAACTGAAACATTTTGGTATAATTGAGCACAAAAGTGTTGCAAAAAACCCGTAAGTGCAGAAGAAGAAGAAGCTCATTTTAATGTTTCCATCATGTTTTATTTACAAGACACTTTCCAGAGAAAGGACACAGCTGCAAAAACAAAAACAAGCACAGAAAACACCATTCAAACACGTTTTGGAAGCAGCTTTTATTTTGTAGGAAAACAAACCGTAAACAGCGATCTGGTCAGTTGTTGGAGGCAAAATATACTCTCCAACCAACTCGCACCGTCATTTTTATTTACATTCAGGAAACACACTCGACAACCGTCAAAGTGTTTGTGTCTTCTCCGTCATCGGACGCCTTCGGCTGTTTTCTCTCCTCGGTAACCGTTGCCACGCGTTGCTTCCTCCCCGCAGCGCCATCTCGGTGGAGCTGTACTACATCTTCGCCACCGTGTGGGGCCGAGAGCACTACACCCTCTACGGCATCCTGCTGTGCGTCTTCGCCATCCTGCTGTCGGTGGGCGCCTGCATCTCGGTGGCGCTGACCTACTTCCTGCTGTCGGGCGAGGACTACCGCTGGTGGTGGCGCAGCGTGCTGAGCACCGGCTCCACCGGCCTCTTCATCTTCGTCTACTCCGTTTTCTACTACAGGAACCGCTCGTCCATGAGCGGCCTGGTGCAGAGCACCGAGTTCTTCGGCTACTCGCTGCTCACGGCGCTCGTCTTCTCCCTCATGCTGGGCAGCGTGTCCTTCTGGTCCTCGCTGGCGTTCATCCGCTACATCTACCGGAGCCTCAAGATGGACTGAATAGGAAACCTGGACACACACACGGGGCTTACACACACACACACACACACACACACACACGCGTGCGCACATGAACAGTCTTCTTCTCTTCTGTTCTTTCACTCACACACTCGACATTAACACCTCCTACTTTGTTGGGTAGGAGGAGAAACTGGGGCCTTTACCTGGAGCGTTCATGATTTAGCAGCTGTGGACGGTCAGCGAGAGACGGCTGCGATGGCGAGGATTAAACGGGATTTCAGCATAAAGGGATGACTTTACTTTCCAGTAGGAGCGAGCGCTTTAAATGTACGATAGGGTGCACGAGTGGGTGGATGGAGGTCGCGGCGTGACGGAGTGTGTGGCGTCATTTCCTGTGGTTTCTACCGAATAATCTGTCCAGGCTGCACAGGCGCCACGTGCTCCACTTGCAGCCAGTAGGACGGCTGACTGGGACTGGTGTTTCCACCAATTCAGCAGCAACTCGCCGTGACACTCCCGCTGTCTCCAGGTGGTGGCAGCAGTTCACCAGACACCTTGTGCTGCACGTCTCCCCCCCCGTCCCCCCAGTCAGCCTCCGCGGCGCCGCCCCCCGCCGGTGGCCGCGAGCGATGCCTTGCCTCCGCTCCTGCGGGCCGTCGGTGATGGGAGCAATATTGTAAATTGTATTCGATGGTCACCGCTGACTGATTTCTCGGTTGTGATGTAAATATGGTCTTTTCAGTAAAAAAAACAACCAAAAAAAAGGCTTTTTAATACAACATTACCAGCAAAAACTCTTGTTTGTCTTGTTTGTTTTTCTCTTCGACAAAACAGAATAATCCAGATTTTGTTCCAGGATGATATTCAGTCAAATCACTTCAGGGTTTTTGGTATAAGAAGGTTAAAAACTGAACTTCAAAATAACTCAAACTACCAGAGATCAACTTGCACAACTTCACTAAATGAATCTAAACTTTGTTTTTATCTGGACACGGACTGATTTGCCTTCCTGTTGTCCTTTCACAAAAAAACTCCGGAGACGCATTGGTAATTTGAAAGCGTGTACCAATCGATCTCCAGCAGATATGAATCTAAAACTGCTGCTTTTATGTTAATTATCTGATCAGGATTGATCAAAGATGTCAATATGTAAAAAGGTCAGGAAGAATATCTTAGCTGTGTATTTCATGATATTTTAGGAGACTTGACAGATTCATACTTTGCTTTCTGTTTCAAACTGTGTCTGTTTGTAAAGATATCCTGAAAAAATATCCGTTAAAGATCAAGCTTTTATTCTCAGGATTAATTTCCGTGTGTTTAACAAATGTTGAACGTTTAATTATTAAGGTTTTTTTACGTGTTTCTGCCACTGAGAGTCTCAATCAATCACTCTCTGCTGCCCTCTACCGGCAGATGCACATCCATACACTATAATGCTGATACTAAGTTTCCAAAGTTCCCCCTTTTAAGCGCATCTCAGTGAGTTCAGTCGTTGAGTTGTCCCACTGAAACAAAAAGGCTTTAAAACAAATTCTGCAGAGGGTCAAAATTCCGCTTTGCTGCACAGAAACGTTGAACTGAAAACAGCTGATTTCAATGAAGACACCAGTAAAATGTTCACTAAGTGAAATGAAACACAAACAAGGTTTTTATGCCCATGAAAATTGTATTTAGAGATCTAAAACTAAAAAAATAAATACAAAGGCGGGCATGCAGGTGGAAGTTGGTGATTTTGTCCATGAAATGTTCACATTGTGTCCACAACAAGGATTTTAGTTAATCAAGAACAAGATAAAAAAAATGCTTTAATAAAAATGGCGGTGGGGGTGGTCCCAGTTGGCCCCCATGCAGAAGTATCCTCCTCCTGCCGTGCCGTTCTGGGGCCACTGGTGATAGTGACTCTGGTTCTGCTGTGTGGTCATCACAAAATAAGGGTTCTGGCCGTGCACAAAGCTGGTCTGCGGCTGAAAGACAGAAGGAGATGCGATTAGTTTCAACAGTTGGAGTCCAGTTTCAACACGCTGTTCCAAACGTCTCCTGGCTGTCACATCCTGCCTTTAAGACCACAACATAACTCCAGTTGGGTCTCCATGTTGGTTTTAATCTGTGTCCTCGCTGCTGCTTCCTTTATTATCAATTCATTAAGATGAATTAGGAGGGACTTACAGTCGGCGTGTTTTCAGGGGGCTTTGGGGCCAGCGGCATATTTCTTCTTGGGAGTGCAGCTTCTGCTTCCATCTTCTTCTTTTTCCTCCTCACGGTCATCCTGCGATTTTGAAACCAGGTTTTCACCTGCAAAAATAACCAAAGCTCTTTGTCAGAAGCTTCCTACAAACGCAGTCAGCCCAGCACCCGCTCGCTGCTGTCTCAGCTCACCTGGTTGTAACGAAGGCCAGTTTGTGCTGCTATGAGCTGCATGGCACTCTTGGACTGGTGCGCATCCTTCTCGAAATAAAAAATGAGGACCCTGATCTGCTCGTCTTTGAAATTCACCTTGCGCTTTGCTGGGCCGGGAGCTCTTTGGCTGGCCCTCAGGGGCCCCATTCCATCTCCCATTTGCGGTTGGACCAGATAGTCCAGTGGAGATTCTGAACAGGAAAGAACAAACAAAGAAAGATGGTTTGAGTCACTTACCAGGAACTGTGGCCATTAAATAAAAAGGGTGGAATAAACTGACATGAGCTGAAAGCCTTTAAATTTTTACACTTTTTTTTTTACCTTTTTTTTCTTTTTTTTCAAGTTTTCCTTACATCTGTTTGACTCTTGCTACATAAACACATGCTCTGTCACTCTGTCATTTTACACTATCGAAAAAAGTTGCGAACATTAACATTTATTGTTCCGGAGAAAATTCCCACAGAAATGGTCAGAAAAGTTATCAAAGTGTTTGTATTTCAACCAATTGGACAAATAAGTAGTTTAGTTTGGTCCTATCGAAGTCTTCAGGATGAATAAGCAAAAGCAAACTGAAACATTTTTGACCAAAGTTCGCTGGTCAACTCCGGTGGGATTCCGGAGATGGCGAAGGGAAAACAGTCCGGATTCACGATAAACTGCGGGGAAAGAACTCCCTCTGCAAACGCCAAACTGCAGATAAAAAGCAGGATGAAGTGATGAAGGCTAAAAGATGTAAAACTAACCGTTGTTAGCAGCCGTGTTGGGCCCCTGGGGCACAGACTGGGGGCTCCAGGAGGCCATCGGAGGCGCTTCAGCGTTCGGGGCTGAATACGCTGGGGGGGCTACAGCTGCTCCGATGCTGCTGCTGCTGCTGCTGCTGCTGCTGCTGCTGCTGCTGCTGGTCCAGGGCTGGCCGCTGGCGACCGGATTGGGGTCCCAGTGCTGGTTTTGCAGTGAGAAGGGTTCGAGCAGATGAATCCAGTCCTCCACGTCGGACATAGTTGCAATGTTGTTCCAAGGGTCAGGGTCCGAGATGAGTCGAGACGAGTTTCTCCGGAGAGTGTGGAGTGACGAGGTCTTTCCGTCCATATTTATAGTCTCCAAAAGCGGCGTGGCAGCTACCTGCTGCGAGGCCGTCGCAGCAGGCCCTCAGAGGCCTGATTAACATATGCAACTTCACAAGGTAGCGGCTCATCTAAGGCACAGTTTCCGGTGCCAATGCTTTACATGATGTTCTGAAAAACAAGGCAAAGAAAGTAGAAACTTAGACAAGTTAAAAGTTTGGTCATTCAAGCAGCGAAAATGCAGCTAATCTGAGCGGAGGCTCTTTCCACGTTTGCACTCAGCTTCGATTTTAATTGTGAATTTTCTTTCTGGCACTAAATCTGAGTCAAACTTAACAAATTAAAAAATAAAGTTAAAAAAAAAAATTACACGTTTAACTTTTAGTGGGTTCATTTTGTGACTGGGCAACTCCATGCTCTCAAATCAGTTATAAATCAAGACAAACTTTACTCAAAGCAAACAATCACGTGTTTTTTTTTCCAAGAACATTTGTAAAAAGATAAAATAAATAATAATGAACGAAAGGAAGATTAAAAGGAGAGTTTTTTCCTGTTAAGGGAGGTCTTGTTGGTACTAGTGAAGTTTTAAAATCTTAAAACTTCCTTCAAACTTCACGGAAGATAAAAAAAAAACTCTATGTCTCCACTTTCTTGTTTAAATAATAAAGGGAGGCGAAGCAGCACTCAGTGAAATTCAAATGACTTTCACAGTTCAGCTCCAATGTTCAGCTCAAAGCAAAGTAGGCCTCTGAAATCACCGGTTACTCTTTAAAACATCAACATTTGATTCACTGAGATTTGTTTCTTTTAGTTTTTGACTTGTTCTGAGTTCCTTTGTGGCCAGATTGCTGGATGCCTGCTTGTTTTGCGGAAGAAGTTGACACGAGCGGATTTTCACTCTTTTCCCTCCCCACTCCCAGAGAAAAGAATCCCGTCTTGTCCCCTCCTGTTTGAATAAAACCAAATATGTTGAACAAAGGTGGCACTTTTTATTTTACGTTTAAGTTCCAGCAAGCTTTCCTGCTTTACATGTGTATTGCCAGAGGCAACTCTTCCGACTGCACTGTGCACGCTTTACAAAATGGTGTTTTTTTCCCCCCCTCATCACGTTCAACTCTTCGGTACTTCCGACTTTTGGATCATTATTTTTAACTTTGTGCTGCAGCTCTTCTTGAGCAGTATCGTCTCCCTCCCTGTTGTTTTGTGACGGAGTCGCTTTTCACTTTCGGAGGTGACGCGAAGTCAAACCACTGTTGTAGTTCCTTTGGGTTGCTCCTGCAGTCAGGATTGTCGGCTCTCACTGAAATAGGACGACAAAAATTCGACGCATCTGTTCAGCTGAAAAGGAGCATCTATGAATGTCGATCTGCTCCTGCCCGCTCCCGTTTCTTTTTTTTCCCCCCTTCCCTTCAGGTTTGACCTGGTAAAAGAAAATTGGCCGGTAAGATACCAACGCTGGCGCATTTTATTTTGAAGAACTGAGCAGCTGGTTGACTGACGATGAAACAAACTTAAGATGACCACAAAGTGACTTTCCTTTTTGGAGCCGACGGTTGGGAAACCAACGTTGTTTTTTAGGCTGAATAAACAAGAGGTCGACATGCAAGTGGAAATTTCCCGCCTTTGTGGTTCAAACAGGAGGCTCCCAGTTGTGTCTAGACTGGCACGTTCAGACAATAGAGGGGTGGGCTTTGTGCTGCAAAGTGGGTTGTGAGATGCGCGATCACAGAGGGACAATTGGGTAACTTAGTCTGGCCTTTTCACTGGCTCATGAATTCATATGCCACCTCTTAAATGCCACTTTTTCATCAGAAAGAGTTGGGGCCCTTCAAGTTTTTGTTTATTGAACCGACGCCAGACATGCCGGCACCAGGCTTGTTCGTCGGGTCAGTCTTGGCTTCAAGCCCACAAGCGCGCACTTCAAAGTAAAACCTGCCAATTAGTATGGCTGCACGTCCCGTCCCGATCCTGACCCACGTGATTTTTATTGTCTGTGAAGATATCCTGAAAAAATATCCGTTGAAGATCAAGTTTTTATTCTCAGGAATAATCTCCGTGTATTTAAGGTGATTATTTTCGAGGTATTTCTACCACTGAGAGTCTCAATCAATGACTCTCTGCTGCAGATGCACATCCACACAATCTAATGCTGATACCACCCAAAGCCCCCCCCCTTTAAACACACCTCAGTGAGTTTAGTAGTTGAGGATAGAATTACAAGTCCCACTGAAAGAAAAAGGCTTTCAAACAATTCTGCAGACTGTTCAGCAGAAAATGAGCGTCTCTTAATGTTTTCCGCTCTTGTTTGTTTCTCCCCCGTCCCGTCCCGATCGGAACGGGACCCACGTGACTTCCCTAAAACGTCATCCTTTGTTTTGCAGCAGTGCTGCTGCAGCCCTCCTTCAGAAACACACAGCCCAAACTGTGGCATTTACTAGCTCGATAATCGCAGTCCCACATTATACACGTTCTTTGTAACAGAAACCCTTCCTGATTTTTTTCCTCTGACGTGAACCGAGTCCGTCATGGAGTCTATAAACGCACGTTTTATTTAACGAGATTCAAAGTGAATGAAAGCAGTTTGACAAAACAAAGAGGGCCGCTAAGAGACCAAAGCTGGGACATTTTATTTTGAAGAACTGAGCAACTGGTTAAGTTTAACTGACCATTAAGCCAACTTTAGTTTAGCACAAAGGGACTTTTTTGTTATTTTGAACCGACGGTTCGCTTGAAGTGTGTTAGAAACTAACGTAGTTTTTTGGGGCTGAAGAAACCAGAAGTTAAAATGCAAACGGGAATTTCTCGCCTTTGTGGCTCGAACAGTAGGCTCCGAGTTGTGTCCAGACCAACACTTCAAAACAATAGAGGGCGTGGGCTTTATGTTGCAAAGTGGGTTATGATATCCGTGATCAGAGAGGGCTCAGCTGCTCGTAAAGGCGAGTTAGTCTATTCTTTTCACTGGCTCATGAATTTCTTTGCCACCCCGTAATAACTGGGCTGCTGCTCTTTCATCAGAAAGAGTTTGGACCCTTCCAAGTTTTTCGAGGTGTCACTGTTTCTTTATCCGAAAAGTGGTCTCCATACAAGTCATACAGTCACCGTCAAAGTTAAACTCTTTAAAGTTGTCTTTGATTGGCAGAGCAGATGAATCAAGGGGAAAACTGAGTGGATTCAGTCCAAAGGGGGGAATTGTAGTGGCAAAGTATTTTTACGCAGTTATTCACTCAATCATATTCACTCTTGCAGCATTTCTTTTTCCAGGCCTGGAGCACAGAAGCACATAACTGCTGCAGCTAGTAGAGCTCACTCATTGTACTCATAGAATGTCCTTTATTCACTTTGTTTTTTGTCATTGTTTGACTCCCGACCCTGAACCTCCTTTCCCATCTTCTCTGGTGGACTTCCCTCCCCGAGTTTCTTCTTTTTCCTCCCTTGCTCCCACACTCAGCACCTTCAGGGATCTCCTGTTTTCCACACATCCCCCGTTTTCCACTTTGACTGTTTTTCACCCCTTTTCTCTCACTCTTCCTCCCTCATCCTATCTTTCAGTACGAGGTAGCGTCTCCTTTC
>JASSRZ010000002.1:3847526-3864581 GCA_032164315.1 Malacoctenus gilli
ACACACACACACACACACACACACACACACACACACACACACACACACACACACACACACACACACACACACGGGAAGCAGCCTAATGGACACAAAGCACCGCAGGGTTTTGATGGCTGTGTGCCATCTCCTGTCGGCGCTCTCAGCCTGCTCAGGCTGTGGGTGGACGCACACTCACACAGTTACTCCCAACTCATGTCAATGAAAAGTCTGCCGCAGCGAAAAGTGCCTCTCAACGCACCGCACACGCACAAACACACACACACACACACACACACGGTCGCGATATTTACGTGAATCTGTCTCATTTACGAGAGCGAACCGCTTCAATCGGGACAGAATCGGAGCAGACACACACACACACGCGCGCACGCGCGCACGCACGCACGCACACACACACACACACACACACACACACACACACAAAAGAAAAAACTCAGAAGAGGAGCTTTTAACATGAATTCACTCTAAAGGTAATGCAAGGAGACTGAAGTGGGTCAGCGGAAATGTTGGCTCGTCTCTGAGTGAAAAAAAGCAAACAATATGTTCAGTCACTGCTGTGTGTGTGTGTGTGTGGGGGGGGGTAGAAAGAGGCACAGAGCTGCTACAGAAGTTTCTGTGAGGATCAGTCGTGTGACTTCATTCAGCGTGTGAGACGCGGCCTAGAAAGAGGCGCTGCATGGCGCACAGCTCGTCTGGGCGGCGCCTGGCACCACACATTGTTCATTTAGTCTACGCGCGGCGGTCGCGACGCGAGCGCTCGCTTCACCGGCGTCCCCCACCTGTTCTTCTTCATGATGTGCTCGAACGGCCTCAGAAAGTCCTTCTGGAACCTGAAGTTGGCCAACTCGCCCTTCTCCAAAAACTTCATGGAGAGCTGCCGGAGGGAGTCCACGGCGAAGATGGCCACGTCTTCGTTGGAGTTGCAGCCAACCTACACGCAGAAGAAAGATTGGATGAACAACCAATGTTTGATTCATAAAAAGAAGGAGGCGGACAACAAAAAAGAGAATAAGCTGCGCAAAACCAAGAAAATATCATTTGATTCTTGTTCCTTTTAATTCGACAGAATCTACACGTCGGAGGCCGAAGTGGTCTGCAGGTCAGAGAGTTCGTGTCTGGTGGGTCGAAAAATGTCTCAGGACGGAAAGTTTGCCTTTAAAACAAGCAGTCGGAGGAGTTTCTGCACGTGCTGAGCTCCGATCGCAGCTGCTCGGTGAGACTTGGCACGTGATGCGTCCTTGAATATGGAAAATGCTAAAAAGCTTCTCTGGCATCGAGTTGTGTTGATCAGGGACTGAACTCATACTGTAAAACAGAAGGTGGAGAAGGGAAGCAGGCCTGCAGAGCAGCAGCGTTTCTTCCCTGCAGTGAGACGCACAAAAAGAGCCGAGGCGGACGCGATCAGCGGCTCTCGCGGTGAGGCCGAACTGAGATGTTTGTTGGTTCGTTTGTTCAAAGTTGTGGATTAAATCTGCAGAATGGACGAGTTTCTATCCGTCTACTTCACATGTTTCACCGAGCGCTTGTTGACATGCGGGTTGCGTGGCCTTGGGGGGGCTTCCAGGCCTCACTGACCTTGTTGAAGTGGTCCCCGATCACCTCCCAGATGCGGGACCACTGCAGCCGGATGCGGCCCATGTTGTAGTAGGAGATCTCCACGATCTTCTGCAGGCTGAACATGCGCGGGTGCGTGGGCGAGGCCAGCTCATCCATGGACACGGCACACAGCCAGCGCACGAAGTCAACTGACAAATGGACACAAGACGTCGGCAGTGAGCGGAGAGCGGAGAGCGGCGGCGGCGTCCCCGCGAGCGCCGTGACTCACTGGACTCGAAAAAAACGCGCTCGGAGGCGAGCGTCCTTGGAGCGGCGATAAAAGCCGCAGCGGGCGGCCGGGCTCACCTATTGCATTACCATCCAACCTGGTGGAACCGGTGAATATCCTGAAGACGACAAGAGTCACACGACGACACATTTTAAAGGAGAGGAAGACGAATAAGAGGAGACGTGAAAGAAGCTGCTACATCGCTGGATGACATGCGATTACAAGAGTGTTTCAAAGTAATCAGAGTACCTGTCCACAGCCACCACCACGCTCTGAGAGCTGGTTTCGCCGATGGACTCCTGAATGCTGGCGATCTGCTTCCGGTCGACGGTCCCTCCGACTGCGGAGCAAAGCAAAAGAATGTTGGGACGGATCAGCGTCAAGCGTCTCCGAGCGTGTCCCCGGTCCGTCTGCGCGCCGCCGCCGCCGCCGCCCACCTAGACCCAGGTACTCGTCGTTGCTGGTCTCCTTGGTGCTGGCGACGAAGCCCTCCTTGCCCCGCACCGTCCCTGAGATGTAGCGCGCCTTCACGCCGGTGCCGATCAGCTGAGCCAGCTCCAGCTGACTGATGCACTTCATGATCTGCGGACGGACACAAAGCGCGGCGAGGTTCAGCAGTTTGAGGAGGCCGTCTCCCGTACAGCCAGGACAGAGACTCGGGGGGGGGCTGACCTCGTGCCAGGAGTTGCCCAGGTAGTTGCCGTCCGTGTGGGCCACAGTGATGAGGGTCTTGATGGTGTCGATGTTCTTCTGCTTCATCTCCGAGATGCCCGAGCTGGCCGTCAGCAGGGTGAATCTCGCCAGCGCCTGCACGTACGCGTCCCGCTCCAGCTGCCCAAAAACACTCAAATGGTCAGCGTCCGGCCGGGGCGCCGCCTCACGGACCTCGTGACACCCCCCCCACCCCCCAACCCGGCGGGGCGGGCGTACCTGTATGGAGAAGATGCACGCTATCCTGATGGCGCAGCGGATCCCTTCGAGGCACAGCGAGGCCACCTCGGTGTCGTCGCAGTCCTGCAGCCCCACGCTGAAGGCGGCGAGGAACGGCGTCCACGCCAGCTGAGGACAAACACGGGGGCTCGTCAGCTTTGTCCAGTGAGTGTGCGGGTGGGGTCTGGAGTCCAGGGGGGGCTCGCGCGTTACCTTGAACATGGGCCTCACGTGCTCCAGGTGGGTGGCGCTGGTGAAGGGCGCCTGGACGTGGCTGACGGCCTCCATCAGCGCTTTGGCCGTCTTGGCCATCTGCTCCATTTCCACGTTGTACAGCAGGCGCCGCTGCTTCTCGCTGGCCACGCCTACAGAGGGGGGCGGAGACGGTCAGGAAACCTGACAAAGCGGTTGGCTTGTTACATCGTTGTCGTCTTCGTCCGACTCACTCTGCTTGTTGGACTTCATGGTGAGCTCCTTCGTCTCCTTCATGGCGATCTTCTTGCCCGCGATCTCGTCGTAGATGGCCGACAGGTACTCCTCGGGGAGGTCCTTGCTGTCGTTGATGCCGCGGTTCATCTTGATGTATTGCTCTTTTGTCATTTTATTTTTCACCTGAGAACAACAACGAGCAGGCGGCTCAAAATCGCCCCGATTCACGCTGCAGTCAGGGAGCCCTCCTGGGGAGGGGGGGGGGCGGCGGTCCTCACCTGCGGACTGTGGAGGTCTGTTGTCAGCATAATGATGGAGTAGGCGAGGACGTACGCCGTGTCGGCGCTGGCGAAGAGGGTTTGCCTGTTGAAGCGAGGAACGCGGATTAAGTCAAGCGTTAGCGGAGAGCGAACTCATGCGCCGGACCGCCGGCGCGGCAGCGTCGGGCGGCCGCCTCACCCCTGATTGCATTCCAGGTATCTGGCGGCGAATTTCTCCATGAGCCGGTCGATCTTCTGAGCCTCGCCGGGGAGCCGGAATCCCTCCAGGAACATCCTGAGCGCCGAGACAAAGTCTTTGCCCTGGAAGTCCATTTGATCCACGTAGGCGTACATCACCTCTTTATTAAAGCGGTCGTTGTCCCCGAGGAACTCCCCCACTTGGGTCTGAAGGTGGGAACAAAAAGAGGAGGAGAGTTGCACTCGGGATCCTGGAATCAGAGCCAAACCGTCTGAACTCCGGCGAGCTCTTCGCAGATCAACACGCGTCTTCATCAGCTGCTACTTTCATCGTCATAAAGGAGCGTCTCGTGCGAGGGGGCGTCACGCCGCCGACAGCCATACGGCGGGACCCTCCATCCAGATAACGAGGGGGCTGCTGCAGCACATTTATCCACTCCACTCATCACTTCTGCAGGGGCCACTGCAGCTGAGGGCCCTCCTTTCGAAGCAGATGTTATGAACACTCCTAAAGGCTGATTACCGCTGCGCACACACGTCCCGGCGGCTCCAAATCAAGGCGGAGAGAGCGCGCCTCGTTAGAGTTCAACACTTCTGCGGCGTTCAGGACTCGAGGTGAGAGTGGGCGGGTCGACAAAACATCACATCATTGCAGAAAGGAGCCGAGTCAGCGGCGCTTGAGGGTGTTTTAGAGGAATCTCGCCGCAATATCTATCATCAGATGACGATTATTTGCTCCAGAATCGCCACAAAATCCCAAAAATGTGGGTAATTTGATTGAACGAGTTTGGATCATGGAAATAAACCCAATCACAATTTGATGACAAAATGTCAACTTCTTGAGGAAGCAGAATAAACATTTATTATGATTCTCATTCATTGAGAGAACTGAATCCATTTATCGTCACTAAACGTTTGATTTTTTAACTACAACGTTGGATTTGAGGGCATTTTTTTCTCTTTAATCTCACTTTTTGCAAGTGTAAACAGATCCTGTGTGAATATTTCTCATATACGCGATCATATCTGCTAGAAACTCCTCCTGTGTTTTCACTTCAGCTCTTTTTATCTCTCCATCTGCTTGCTATGGTTCTTGTCACCCGTCTGGTGGCAGCAGCTCTGCGTTTCTGACCCAAACGTCCTCCTACCGAGTCGAGCCGCTCCTCCTGGTGCAGGAACTGAGCCAGGTCCTCCGGGGTCGTACCCAGCATGCCTTGCTCTTGGAGGTACTGGATTCCTCTCTTTGGTTTCTTGTTGAACCTGTGCCGACACGAAGCAGACGTTCAGTGGGGGGTGGGTGGGGCCTCCTGGCCAGACTGCGAGGGGGACGGCCGGCGGCGGGGACTCACAGGTCGATGCCCTGCTCGATGATCTCCTTCTGCTGCTTGAGGACTTCGAACTGCTCGGGGTTGTCGGTGCCCGACATCTGCGTGCTGTAGCTCCCGATGCCCGACGAGGCCGTGGAGTCCAGCGAGTTGATGCTCCCATAGCGGTTGATGGTCTCCGGGGCCTTGGTCTCCGAGCTCTCCTGCTCCGATGGCTTCTCCTGGCCTGAGGCGAGACAAACACACGAGACGGCTCAGAGACACGAGGCACGAAAGGGGACGGACCGTGAGGTTTGTTGCAAGTCTAGAAATCGATCCTGCTAAAAACTGTGGCACTGAAACGTTTGAACTAAAACTAAAACTCCACAACACGACTAAATGACTGTTTTCTCCTCGTCGGGATGTGATGAAGTGCGTCGGTTCTAACGTCTGTCTGATAACTCAAAAGTTCTTGATCAAATTTGCAGGATCAGTGAGGAAGAAGTGATACACTTAGTGGTGTTCAACTCATCCGATTATCCAAAATTTCAGACTTGCTTTGAGGTGTTTTTTGTGCGTGGCGCTTTAAGAGAAACAAGCGTGCAAGAGGTCGGAGCAGGACAGACCTCGGGCATCTCGGCGGAGGTTTGCGCTCTCCAGTGCTTCCAGTTTGCGCTCGTTAGACAGAAAGACGCAAGTTTGATGCTGGCGAGCGCACAAACAAAATGCCAGGCGGGAAGGTGAGAGGAGACAACAAATGTGAGTCGAACTGAGGTTTCAGGTCCATTAGGAAGGAGGCGGCGAGGACTCAAGAGGCTGAGCGAAATGGTTCAGGTGGACTGAGGCCCCGGGGAGTCACCCTGTAACCCTGCGCCACCGCCGGGCGTCTGATTACCCATCGGAAACTCTTTAAAACATTCAGGACGGCGACGCCGTAACGTGAGACGGTCGGTAACTTCACGTGGCGAAAGAAAGGAAAAAGAAGGAGGAGTTCGGACGAAGGACGAGAGAACTGAAGTTGAAATGACCGCCGAGAAAAAGCGCTCAATAAGATCTTCATAAGACAAAGAAACACTTTTAACCATTAAACGCTCCTTTCATTAGTTTAAGTGAGTGAGTGTGTAACACAAAACCCGACAAACACACGTTACATAACGCAACACGAGCACCGGAGTGCCTAAAGCTACGCACACAACAGCATTTAAACAGGCAGTTTGCAGGAAAACAGCACGTTCTAGGTGACACTGCACACGCCGCTGCCGTTACCTGCTCGTGCTTGGAAGTCGTCGACGGACGGGAGAGAGAAACAACACAATGAGCAGTTGAAGGGCTGGATGTGATGTGTTACACTGCGCTACACAACTCAACGCTTCAGGACCTGAGGGGAAACTCGCAGGCTTCGTCTGAAACCTCCGGCAGGCGGCGGCGAGAAACGTAGCGCTGGAAATTCAAACGGCGAGCCGCCGCCGGACTGCTAATGAGTCGCCGTGAGCGGGGTTTTTTTTGGCAGGATTACGTCCCTGCGAGCGAGCGAGTGAGCGAGCGGCGCTGCCTCCGCTGGTTAGCCGTGACAGCTTCGCCTGAGGCGAGCTTCCAGGGGCTTGTGGGAGATCTTTTCTCGCCCTTTCATAAAGTTCCCCTCCTCCTCCCAGGACGGCCCCGCGCTGCCGACGGAGGCCTCAGCGGCCTGCGGTCTCGCTCCTTTCAGGACTAAACCTCCTGGATTGGCCCCGTCTCGCTGGCTGCCGGGTATTATCCCGCCGCCGCCGAGCTGATGGATGCTGCGTCGCTCTTGGAGCGGCTGATGAATGGCAGCCTTCAGTCCAGCGGCGGGAACAAGCTTCATCGCAGAGAGCCGGTCGAGCCCGCTGGCAAGCGGGACCGATGAGGAGGAGAAACGACTTCTGACCTAGACTGTCCCCCCCCCCCACCCTCACACTCCTTCAGACCACTGACGGCGAGCAACGATCCGGACAACACGACATAAAGTGGAGCTGCACAAGCTGCTGCGATCGTTCTGAAACGAACTGAAGCGACGTGTTCAGAGGCTCGGTTAATTAAGTCCAGATTTTCATGTCAAAATGCGTCCAGATCACAACAGAACTCAACGCCTTTTCTTCAGAAATCTTCCCGTCGGTGGACGTCTCGGTTGTGACGGCGCCGAACGACTCGTCCCGTCGTTTTCTGGTCATAAATTCACGTCTAACTCTGCTGCGCTTTGCACGTTTACGCCAACGATCCCGAACACCGGTGAGAGACCAGCGCATGACCCAGCTGTACGACGGCTGTATCCGTCTAATTCTAACATGTAGGTCACAGCCCCAGATATGGCCTCACATTCGCCTTTTCGAATTCTGAAGGTCGGTGAACATGAAATAGATTTCGGGCCTTTTTGTTCATGATTCCCAGCGATCCAAACGCACTCTGACGACAGTTTGGCAGAGTTTCCTTCGGTCGTTCTGGCTGTCGGTTAACGTCAGTATCAAGAGTCAAACTAACGTCTTTTGTCAGCTAATTGGAGCCAACGGAAAATGCAAAACACAGCCTGTCGAAACGCGAGTCTTTAACCACGTTCACGAGTGAAACTTTATTCAAATGGAGGCCGAGAGGAAGTCTGCGTCGAGGGACTCACCGAGGCTGGTCTGAGAGTTGGGGTTCACGTATTGGTCTTTGCTCCACTCCACCATGCACTTGAGGATGGACACCAGGCACTCCAGGCCTTTCTTCCTCAGGGTCAGCTCCTGCACAGGGAGGCCGACAGTCGTCACAACACCAGACGGGCGACAACGAATCCATCGGAGTGAAAAAAAACAGTCGGTCGCGTGAGACAGAAGGAAGAGGAGGAGGAGGAGGAGAGTCACCTGCAGGGGCGTCGTGCCCAGCTCGTGGCCGGCGCGGCCCTGTGCGATTTTCGAGAGGTCGTTGACCAACCGCTCGAATATGTTAGCAGCATTCAAGTCACAATCATAGTTGACGTAGATGTCCACCACACTCTGGGCATCTGGAAGGGACGGACGGAGACGGGCGGTGAGAATCTGGGGCTCCGACAAAGACTGAGAGGCGAGAAGAACCCGAGACACAAACGAACCTGCACATATTCTGGTGAGGGTCTGAATCACCATCCACTTGTGGTCGTAGGAACTGGTGGAGGTTTCAAGGATATACAGGAAAATCTCTTTGAAGAACACCTGCAGGGAGAGTTCAGGCGTCAGCAGCAGCACAAACACCAGCAGAGCTGCACAGGAAGCCTCCAGGAGCCGCGCGACTCCACGACTTCACCCCGAGCAGAACGCGGACGCGGCGGGCCGAGGTCATCAGCGAGAAGCGGACAGCGCGGCGATCTGTCGGCGAGGCGCGACTCGGCGCGAGGGGGGGGAAAAGGAATGTGGCGGCTCTCGGTGAGGAACGCCCCATTCATCACTTGTCAGATACCTGCCGCAGCGAGGGAAAAAGATGGATGCCGTGCGGCTCGTCCCGCTGTGAGACCGAACAGCAGGAACGTAACGGCAAGGGGGGAAAAAAGCCGATTGGAGAGACGGCGAGAGGAAACGCGGCAAACATCCTGCTCGTTCTCACTCTGCCGGAGTCTCTTCCCACCTCCGTTCATTTCCTGTGTTTCCCTGACAGCCAACCGTCCGTCAGGGAAGGCGTGAAACTCTATTTGCTACGCTTTCCAACTGGAAGTCGTGGGCGCGTGTATAAATATCGCTTCCGCGTTCGGGCGACGAGGTACGCCGGCTTCGGCGGCGTTCCGTTCGCGTACCTCGATTTGCATCTTGAGGTGCGTCTTGAAATGCGAGAGCAGAGTGAGGAAGATGGAGAGCGAGAGATCGAAGACCTCGGGCACGGACGAGACGCCGTTCTTGGACAGCGCCACGCACAGGTACTGCTTGATGGCGTTGATGAACATCTCGTTGGTCTTGAAGATGGGCCCGGCGTTCTGCAGGATGGACAGCAGCAGCTGCAGCGACAGCACCTTCGACCGCAGCTCGTGAGACCTGCGGAGGGAACGATCAGCTCTGAGTTGAACACAGAGAGAATGAACGATCTCTTTTCGACACGAAGATCATCCGACGAATCCAGTCGTGATTCGTTCGAGGAGCCAAAGATGAACGCTATCTAAAAATAAGACGATCTGTGTGTTTCTGTCCGTCTGTGTCGTCTTATTCTGAAGTCTCGAGACCAACTCCGGAGACCCGACTCGAACGCCGCACAAAACAAACTTCAGGGAGACGATTCTTCTTTTTCCCACAACACACGTCCTCATTTATGGACATTAACATTTCATTCGCGCAATGCAGCCGCCTATAAGGAGGAGTGGAATCAGTCCTTCACACTGAGGAGGACGTGTGACACGCGGGGAGGAAGCATCACGCCGCGTCTCCGAATTAGACACTTGGAATCTTCGGCGGGCTTCAAAGAAACGTTTGGGCGACTGAATCAAAGCGCGGAGCTCCAGCCCGTCTCGCTGTTTTCCTGCAGCAGCAGCAGCAGCAGGACAGAAAAAAACAAAAAAAACAACGGATTTGAGAAATCAGACTTTTCAGCCACTTGATATGCTGAGTTTGGCGGCGATGTCTCCCATCGCTGGCAAGCAGACAAAGTCGGATTTATGTGGCGCGACCAAAAGAAACAGAGAAAAACAAAACGTCCGTGCCAGAAAATATGAACATTTTTAACTCGAGGGGTTCCGAAAAAGTTTTGTCACTGGCGCGTGGCGAGATTGACGTGATGAGGCGCGACAATGAAGAGATGCGATCAAACTTCGGGTCCTTTTGCTTCGTGTTCGAGTCCCTGCGATCGCGCCGACATGTGGCCTTTATCAACACCCCCCCTCCGAAAGCCCCCACAAAGGCCCCAGATTACGTTTTGCTGCCGTTCAACAGAATGAAGATTAGGTCGCTTGACAAAAAGAAAAACAACCAGACAACAACAACAACAACCACCAAACAAAACAACGCTGCCTCTGAGCAGACGCTGCGACTTGACAGAAACCAGACGCAGGAAATCCAGTTTGACAAAGGCTGCAGATATCAGGGCCGACCAATCAGGGGCCTCCGTCTGCAGGCGCCAGAACACGGTCGGAGGACGCATCAGATGGAGGAACAAACCTGATTATTCTCCATGTTTCTATGGCACGACTGTCAGAGAGGGAAGTGAAAAGGAAAAGGTTTGTGTGTGTGTGTGTGTGTGCGTGTGTGTGATGGCTCATAAAACCAGGAAGTGATTCAGAGCAGCCTGATGCTTCATTGTCTCCTTCATCACAATGGAAACAGCCGTGAAGATTCGCAGTAATCCTCATTTTACAACCTGACTCACGTCTATTTTTACACTCCAAACGCAGGTGAACAACCGCCAACAAGTGGATGTTTCCATCACATCAAACCAACACAGCGAGACTAAAAAACTCAACAAACGGCGACTTAATAAGCACTATTTCGAGTCTCACTTTGGATCGGGCGGCCCGTCCGACAGCGGCTTCATCGACAGCTTGCAGAGCGAGCGGAAGACCAGGAAGGCGTCTTTCTGGAGGATGTGGGAGAACTTTGCGCCCGGCGGCTGACCCGGCGCCGCTCCTGATTCCTGCGGACACAGACACGCCAGACAAACGTCTCACGCTGGTTTAAAGTCCAAACAGCAAACTCTTGACATGAGCTGCATGATTACAAGCCTGAAGCTGCGTTTGGTCTGTTTGACTGCGGTCACAGAGAAGCACAAACACAACTGCAGAGTTTACAGGTTGAAAAAACAGAAGACCTTGATTATAGGAACTCCAAATTGTGCCCTATAATATGTTTAATGATGCTCTTTTGAATTCAAATGATTTGAGAGACAAAAAAACTTGAATCGAAGCTCCTCAAAAGGAAACAGTTTGGATCACGACACAAACGGTCCACTTTCAGAGGGGTTTTGTCAGCTGGGCTCACCTGAGTGTCGGTGGACGAGACGGACAGTCTGTCGTCAGGCAGCGACGGGGTGAAGCTGGCGGAGATGGGCGTGCCCGGGATGCCGTTGGCGTGCACGTGCTCGCTGTCGCTCCCCAGGGTGCCCTCGTCCTCCAGGGAGCTGGGCGTGCCCTCCGTCGCCGCCTCGGCCGGCTCCGCCTCCGCCGGCTCGCCCTCGCCGCTCGGCTCCTTGGTGTCGGAGCAGAGGTTGGCCGGGTCCAGGCAGTGACCTGCGGAGGGGTCAGAGTTTTGTTCTCGACCTGGGAAACTTTCGCTTTTTAAACCCACAAGCGTGATTTTTATCACTTGGAAAATAGCGACTTCGTGTGCGGAAACCGCAGCCAACATGAAAGTCTCCCAGCGAGCGTTTTCTCACAGCGCGACGTCGTCTGAGGTGCAGCCCGCAGGAGCGGCGGCGCGCACCGCTCCGCTCTCCGATCTGCATGTGAAGAGCGATTGTGCGAGTAATTGGAGGAGAAATTCCTCGGCTGAGCCGCATTCTGCCGGGTCACTAAATCTGGACGGGGTCAGGCCGGCATTACAAAAGGCTCCCACTCGCACCGGCAGGTGTGAGCGCGCTCAGGTGTTCGGTGAGGGAGCGAGAACTCAGGAAAAGGAGCCGACTCAGCGGGAACCAGCAGAAATAAAACGGGCCACGGACAGAGAGCGGCGGGCGGTCGGCTGCGGGGCGTCGCTGAGCCGCTGCCTCACTTTTGTCAGCACGCAGTTTGTCGTGTGAGGCGGGATTAAACGGGAGTTTACCGAGTTAACCCTGATCAGATCTAAATCAATGACAGCGTTCTCTCTGCACGGAGACGGCGAGGACGCACACGCGGGTCATCTCCGACCGCGTCTGAATGCGTCAATCAGGGGTCTCACCTCCCGCGACAGTGTTGACCACCTCCTGCAGGATGCTCTGAACAATCTCCTGGGCTTTCTCCTCGTAGTTGGGGGCCTCCTCGTCCTCCTCCTCCTCGCCTCTTGCCTGCGTGCGCTGCTGAGCTGCTGCGTCTGAAGAGCACAAATAAACTTTTATGAAGCAGCGATTTCTTTAATTTCTAGTCTCCAAAAAAGGTTTCTGGTGCTGCTTGAAGTCCTGATGTCACCCAGAGACGTTTCCCTTCAGCTCTCCGTCTCCTTCAATAACTTTTCAAGTGAGCTGGATCCTTCTGACTTATTGCTCCACACAAAACGCCTTTTGAGAAGATTTAATAGGGTCGGTTTTTTTGTCCAAGATGGACGAAATTGTTCTTCAAATACGGTTTTTGTCGCCGAAAAATTCTGTGAAGAGTCTGTTGGCTGCGAGCGAGTCGACCACGTGACGTCTGTGAAAGGTGGAAATCGAGGAGCTCCAAACTGCCGACAGCTCATTTCACAGTCAAACAGGAGAATCAGTTTCTCCGCTGACAGAAAAAAGGAGGCTTCACGGAGCTGTTGGTCGGCGCTGCGATTACATTGGTGCTCCTCGCTGGACTCGTCCTCTGTGAGCAGACTCACTCTGTGCCGCCGCGGTGGCCTGATCCGCCTCCGTCTGCTCGTTTTCGGCCACGCAGAAGTCGGAGCCGTTCTCCGGGTCCGGGTTCTCGTAGCCGGGCTCCTGCTCCTCCTCCTGCTCCCCCCGCCGCTCCTCCGGCGCCGATCTCCCGCCGGGCTCGGCGGCCGGCGTGGACGGCGTGGACGGGGTGGACGGGATGTTGGTGCTGGGGGTCGGCGGGGTGACGGGCCCGTTGGCCTCCGGCGGGAGGCCCTTGGCCTGCGGGTGGGCGTGAGTCTGCAGCTGCGGGGAGTCGTCGGGCTCGGCGTGCTGGGTGACCGGCGAGTGCTGCCGGTGACGCTCCCGCTCCAGCTGTTTGGCTTCCTGCAGCTGTGCCGGGGAGGAGGGGGAGGAGGGAGGGGGGGGGGGCACGCACGCACATGCAAAACAATCAGAAAACAACAGGCACAGACGCATTCAGAGAGAACAGGCACATGCAACACACACAGACAGAGATACAGTGAGAATGTGCAAACCAACTGTGCAGCACTGCTAAAAAACACACCACAAGTAGATTTAACTGCTTTACAGTCAAAAATAGCAAATGACACTTAAAAATAGACACCAGCACCCAAAGAGACGAGAAACTTTGGGTCGAATTCTGTCAGAGTGAATCTTCCCCGGCATGTTTTTGAGTACAAAGCTGCTTGTTTTAAATGTTTTTGCTTGAAATAAAATAAAAAATTTGAACTGGACAAGAAAAGAGATGTTGGAATAAGCAGAAAAAAAGTCGACTTT
Source organism: Malacoctenus gilli (assembly GCA_032164315.1). Taxonomy (NCBI): domain Eukaryota; kingdom Metazoa; phylum Chordata; class Actinopteri; order Blenniiformes; family Labrisomidae; genus Malacoctenus; species Malacoctenus gilli. Next base: position 3,860,693 of record JASSRZ010000002.1, read on the forward strand.
CTAGGCAATTGTGTCTCATTTTAAGTGTGACGAGATTATTTTTGACTCCAACCCAGCAAAAGACGCTTGCGGAGGTGAGTTTCTTTGCAGTGCGTCAGGTCCTGTCTACGCTCACGGAGTCCAAATCACTCGCAGATGAAAACAAGACAATCAGGGTTCGTGTATTTCTGCAGCGCACGTCGGACGTGTTCTCATGGAAATGCAAATGAACATGGACGCGCCGACAAGTCGAGCATGCGCCTGAAAAAAAATAAACAAACCAGCGACGAGACTTTGTGGAATCGTTTCATGCCGGCTCGCGAGTCTGTTTGGGCTCTGCTGGTGGGCAGAAGCGTCTCTCCGGTGGAAACGCGGCGCTTCGGCTCGGTGGGTCACGGGCGGCAAAAAGCGGGGCGCGAGAGATTGGCGCGCGGTGCCGATCTCGCCGAGGAGACGTCGGCAGAACGTCGCGTCTGATATCCTCCAGAATATTTAAGCTTCAGCGTCCAAAATAATTTGGAAACTCCAGAAGGGGAACTAATTATCTGCACTGTTAGACACTCTGCTCTGTCAAAACACACACGGGGAAAAAACAACAACAACAACAACAACAACAACAAGACAAAACCAATTTTCAAAGAGGAGAGCAAATAATGAGGAGCGGGGCAGATTGTCTCAACCAACGTAAATGAACAACAGCCCGAGATGCGTCGGCATCCAGGAGCATTTGTGGATTTACTGAGAAGTGGAGGTCAAAAAACAAATTACAGACTCAAAGTGACGGGAATACAAAAGGCAGAGGAGCTGAAGGGGACACGAGGGACGGATGAAACAGCGTGCGACACTTCCACCAAACAACAGCCATAAATAATGATTGCTTTCTCTGTCGTCGGGATTCAAAAATCTGTGATTAAAGTATAAAAACGATCTGCAAATAAGCGCGCAACACAATCGTTTATCTGTTGCTTTTGGTCCCAGACTCAATCGGACGCCGTTTTTGTGCCGCTACGCCACTAAAAGCCAATTTTCTACTCGCAGGAGTCGAACCCAAATCTGCACTCGGCAGACCGGCTCCTTTCATCGGAGCTGGTTCCGACTCGCGCTTCCCTCCCGAGCTGCTCGATTCTAATTAAATGAGGCTGCTGCTCGGGTCACATTTAAATGGAACCAACAACAACTCAATGATGCAGCACTCGGAATGAAATGATTAGTATTGAATATGAGTAACGGTAACAGGGAGCGACGAACGCACCTCCACTGGAGGGGACGGGCCGGGCGGCACAAACAAGCTAAGCTCATTATTTAAATGCCACCTCAGTCGGCGAGTGAGCGAGGCAGACGCTCCCCCAGCCTGTGTGTGTGCGTGTGTGTGTGTGAGTGAGTGAGTGTGTGTGTGTGTGTGCGTGCCGTGCTGAGTTGCAGTCAGGAGGATTCAGCCACACACAGACACAAAATGTGGATCTCCCTGTGCGGCGGTGAGAAGACAACAAAAGGCCTCTGCCTCGTCTCTCCACCCCCCCCCCCCCCCCGACCGCCGCCTCACATTTCAGCGTCTGACTTGACGCCAGCCGCTCGTTGTTCCTCTACCCAAACAACTATATTTGGTCTCCGCAGACGCGGGAACGGAACAAAACGCCGCCGGGGGGCGAGACGGACGCGGCTGACCTGCGGCGAAAAAAAACCCCTTCATCACGCCCAGGTGTGATTAGAGGAAGTCAAACCGGTGCTGGAGAGGAAGGAGGGGGGTGGGGGGGTGGGGGTGGAGGGGGGTGGGGGGGTCGGGGACGCGAGAGATGAACAGGAAGCCACAGCAAGCGTAACGTGTCGGAGTACACAGCATACCTGCTCCTGGGCTGTGTTGGAGCGAAAAGAAAAAAAACGACGGAAACACAGGAAGAGAGCGGATGAGCGCATGAGTGGATGAGTGGATGAGGAAGAAGCTCGATGCGCAAACACAGACGCACAGAGAGGAGGTTCGAGAGGTCTGACATCATCAGGCACGTCACGGCAGTCCTGCGCGCTTTACCTGGCGGTCACGCTTTCTGGAGGCCAGAGACCAAGATAGCTTGTGATTTGTAAGCTATGTGTCCAAAAGGGGGGAGGAGGAGGGAGAGGAGGGGGGGAGGGGAGGGGAGGCAGGTGAGGAGGGGGGGGGGGGGAGGGGGGAGGAAAGTGTCATTCAAAAAAGAAAAAGATGACATTAGAGCAAGCGTTACACCTGAAAAGTCCCTCTGCGCACACAGCAAACACTCGACGGTTCCAATCAGGAGGGGGCGTTTGGAGCCCGCGGGCCGGGCGCGTCGATCACAATCTCTTCGACCAATCAGAGTCACGTCTTCGCTACTGTGTCGTGACTTCGTTTCAAACGAAAACCTCACAGATTTTTGAAAAAAACAAACAAACAAAAGAAATGGCTCGGCTGAGGCGCCAGGAGGACGGAGACGAGTCGGTGGGGGGGCGTGGTGGTGGGGGGAGAGGGGGGGTGTTGGACCTACTGCTTGATTCTCCATGCGGGCGAAGATGACGTTGAGCATCTGCGTGAGCGTGGCCTTGGCGGTGGTCTGGTTGATGAGGTTCTTGCTGGCCAGGTAGATGTTGTAGCAGGTGCGCACGGCCTGCAGCACGGTGCCCTCGTGGATCTCGATGTGCTGCGAGGTCACTGCCGTCAGCAGGGCCTTGGGGGGGGGGCAAAGATCACATATCAATGTGGGACCCCATGTGCGTTTTAATCAGATGTCACAGTGAAGCAGCCGTGCTACAAGGTTCAAGGTTTTTCCTTTGCTGTGGAAAATGAAGCATTTCACACTTTATCTCCCTGGTTACAGCCGTGAAATTGTCAACAATAATAACACCAACAGAGCAACTAATAGCAAGACAAAAGAGTTCAGAAGCTCACGTGATATTTATGCTAAAGGGAAACAACAAAATGTCAAAGATAATCAAATAAACAAGGATTAAAAAGAAGTTTGTTTACAGTCCGATAACAGCTCAGCAAACTGTTCTGCACAGTCGCTGACGGCTAATTAGTCCGAGGTCAGCAGTGTGGCTGTGTGTGTGTCTGTGTGTTAACGTGTGTGTGCGCGTGTGTGTGTGTGCGTGCGTGTGTGTGTGTGTGATGGGGGCGCCAGCGGCCCACCTTAATGATCTGTAGCTGCACGCCCTCGTCCGTCTGAGGTCCCTGGAAACAGGCGCAGATGGTCTCGATGATCCTGTCGATGAGCTTCTTGCCCGGCGCCGTGCTGTCCGGGGCGCTGCCGGTCAGGTGGCCGTACGCGATCAGCTTCTGCACGCCGGACACGCCGAGTTTGAACACACGGAAACGCGTCAGGAACACGAAACATGCTGCACTGACCAAGGACGACTTGCACCTTATCAATCTCATCGTCTTATTGACTCTTCTTATAAAATGAGACATTCCGAAGGGCTCCAAATAACAGACCGCTGTCTAAAAACATCCACACCAACACGCCGCTGTTGGACTTGTCCCGCCACTGACCTGTAAACAGTCGAGCGATGTGATGACGATGCGGGGACATTTGGACTGACATGCCAGCTCGAACGGCAAGAAGTACTTGTCGGCCTCGATGAAGTTGGTCTTGGATTTGATTGGCGGTAAAGTGCTGGAACCCGATTTGCCGTCCCCACTGGGTGGACTGTGGAGGGAGGGGGTGAAGGGAGTGGGGGGGGGGGGAGGGACAGACAACCCAGGAGACAAGACAAGGAGACGGAGACTGTGAGATAAACACCGCGATCAGCCGAGAGAGGTGCTTAGAAAATCCCTCTGACAGTCTCACACTTCCCTCCGCGTCCTGGCATGAAGGAGCTTTTGTGACGTGTGTGTGTGTGTGTGCGTGCGTGCGTGCGTGCGTGCGTGTGTGTGTGTGTGTGTGTGTGTGTGTGTGTGTGTGTG
>JASSRZ010000002.1:3873355-3907189 GCA_032164315.1 Malacoctenus gilli
CCGCCCCCCCCCCCCCCAGAGAGAGAGAGAGAGAGAGAGAGAGAGGCTGCTGAAAACATGAAACAAGCCATCGAGCGGCTTGAATTAAAGGAGGCATCGGACAGCGATGCAGAAGGGAAGGAGGCGGCGGGAGAGGCGAGGGGGACGTTACGAGCTTGACCGAGAAACAGGAGCGGACGCGGCTCCTCGGAGCCCCGAATGAGAGATTATAGGATGTAGAAACATGAGGGGAAATCCGAATCCGTTCGAGAGCCTCATTCAAGAAAAGAGGAAGCCGCTCATCCTCCGAGGTGCGGCGGTGACTCAGCAAAGAGGCTCGTCCGACCCAGGCGCCGGCTCGCTCCGCGACTGTCGCGTGGATCCACGAGAAGCTCGTCTCCTCAGGGGCTTATGGCGCCACTTCCTGTTGGACGCGGCCTCGCCGGCTCTCCTGATAATCAGCCTGACGCTCGGCTCTCAGCAGCTTAACGAAGGCAGTGAAAGTTGAGCGAAACTGACTCGGTCTGACCGAGAAACCTTCACGTTAACGAGGTCTTATCAACATTTTCCCTTTCAGATTTCGAGTTTCTTTCACTAACTCCTCTCAATAACAATGTTGCTGCCCATCTTGTCAGTTTAATGTTCTAAATCTCTCTTTTTTCTGCGGTCCTGTCTCATCTCCAGCTTCCAACCTCAAGTTTCCCCCCAGGAACTTCCTCTCCAAATCACCTCCGTCCCATCACTGCGTCTCATTAACTCCGCCCCCCTCTCTCTCATCCTTCCCTGTCGCTCCCTCTCCCCCGATGGCTCCTCCCCTTTACGAGCCAATAAACCCAACCTGCCGTGGCGGCAGATGGTCGCCACCTCTCAGCCCCATTCTGGGGGAGGTTTCCTCCCGTTAGATGGGGTCCCCCCCCGTCGCTGATGCTCGCTCACATGTGAGTAACTGGAGTTTCTCCACGTTGTCACTCGAGGTTTCCGGCTTTAAACAGTCAGGAGGGAACAGGAGCCAAATGGGAACGCAACATCTTGGTGAATGTTCCCGAATTTGTCTTTTGTTTATCACAGACAGTTTCTATTATTGTGTTGAGTCAGTTTTTCGTTGATTTATAGGTCGAATAAACTCCTAATTGAAATGAAATCAAAAAGAGACTTTACATGTGAAGCAGCAGCTGACTTGGAACGATTCAAAGGAGCTCTTTAACTCAACCAGGAACCAGAGAAGGCACTGAAATGTGTGCGTCTGTATTCAGAAGTAGAAAAACTCCAACCACTGCATATTTCACCTGACTGAACCTGAGCTGAAACCAAAAGCCGAGGCGTTGGCGTGAGCCGGCCTCCACATCCATCTCTGATCTGGGCGAGGCGACCGCAGGGAGAGATTCGGACCAAATTGGCCACTTTTCGAGGGCCGGTGCGGAGAGAGAGGCGAGAAGCAGGTGACAAAAATGATGTGGGAGGGACGGAGGGATGGAGGGAGGAAATCGGAATGAGTCTGCAGAAGGAAGAGAAGGAGACGGAGAGGGTGGCGCTCACGCTACACTTCATGCTAAAGCCCACGTTACTTGGCAGCCGGTTGCACGAGCACGGCAGACGCGCGCGTGCGCACACACACGCACCCATCGAGGGAAAAACAAGTTCAGTGCTGCGCTTGGCTTCACGGAGAAAAGCCATTAATGAGGGAGGGAGGGGGAGGGGGGGGGGCTGCTGGAAAGCGGCCAGGCCGAGGGACACAAACAAAAACACACTTGGAGGCTGTGCATACATATGCACATCCAGAAGAACACACACAATGCTGTGGTCCCCTTTCAGCAGCGTGAACACAGAAGCAACAGATCTTTGTGCCGGCGGCAGGAACGCTGCAAAGCGCCAACATGGACGGACGGACGGAACCCAGGAAGGGACCCTCGTCCATACGACGAGATGTTTCACTGACCTCAACTTCTCGGATTCCTCCTTGATTTCCTCTGAAAGAGAGAGAGAGAGAGAAAAAAAAAGCACAGTGTTAAATTAGTGGTGTGCTGCTTCAGGGACCGTCAGTTCTGCAGTATTTTACAGCACTAATGACACCACGGGGAGTAAAACATGTTTCGGGCCTCGGCAGCACAGAAAGAACCGTTTAGGAAGAAAAATCAGATGCTGATCAGGGTGTGTGGAGTACATTTTGATCCCTGGGGGGGGGGCTGAAGGAAGGAGTCCTTAATTCAGGCGTCCTGACTGCGCAACCCGTCGCTGTGCATGCAGCGCATGTCTAACGCCCCTGTTGTCATGGTGATGGTTTTGTTTACGTCTCCCTGCGGACAGTTGCCTGCTTTTCAACGTCTCGCCCGGCCTGCAGCCGCGGTCGGCGCGACGAGACATCGAATGTGGCGACGTCGCGGAGCTCCGTGCAGAGGCGCTAAAACGAGCGAACAGGTGTGTTGAAAGAGAGGGGGGGGGGGGGGCTGATGATTGACATTCAAGGGGGACTTTCAATGAAGACGCTCTCTCCCTTCCTGAATCGCAGCAGCCCGCAATCGTTGGGAAAAACCCCGTTTTGCAATGACAGCTCAATTACTTCACTGCTGGGAGGCCAACAGTGCTTTCAAAGAAATCTACTTGGCAACAATATTTAGCACTTAACACTCGCTGGGATTAAATTAAGGCTGGTTTCAGCTACGTTGGGCTGCTCGCACCGCGACAGGAAGATGACTTTAAAAAAAAAAACCCGCCGCTTTGTGCAAGCTGCAAATTTGCACATTTTGCAGGAATGCAACACCATCGGCCCGCAGGACTTGTCGTGTCTCAGAGGATTAAATGAGACAAAACATCGAAGCGGGCCGCATGTGTTCATCTGTTCATAAACCATTAAAGAAAAGTCCTCAAAATGACCAAAAGCCGCATGTGAGGATGTGAAATAGTTTTGGATGTGGAAAACAAACGGATGAAAAATGAGAAATGACAGAAATAAAAATGGAGGAGGCTGAAATCATTCATATTCATCGATGTGATGAACGGACTCGTTGTTTGAGCGGGAGAAACATCAGAAGACGTTAAGGAAAGTGTCCACCATCACTTCAGATGTCGGAATTCATCCAATTTCAATGCTCCCATTTCCGACATTTCTTCGCGAAAAAGGGTTGAAACAAAGCTTCAACTTCAAACACATGATTAAGTTGTGTTCTGTTTTTAATCAATCTAAAAATCATTTTTAATCGCACTGACGAAAAAATCAACTTGGAACCACCTCGCGCCTTTTCAGTTGATCCTCCGAAATGTCCACGATCAAACTTCCGTCACAAAATCTTGTTGCACTCTTGGTTTCATTGCTTTGTTTAGTTTGTTGACACTTGTGTACGTTCCCTTCACACAACCGGCGCCCGTGTCTCGTCCCGCATAGCGAACAGTAATCAGTGCAGTCTGAACCTTCAACCCCGCCGACTGAGCGAGACGTCATAGACCGCAGAGCTGCTCGATTTACAGCGGCCACACTTTCTCCTCAACACCGGGAGAACTTGTAAAGTTATAAACACACGCTGACCTCGGGCTATTTCATTATTAGCTTCACGTAAAACGATGGCGGGAGCAGTTATCAGATTTATGCAAATGAGCTCGTAAGTCAAACAAGGAGACAGGCGGCGGGCGCTTGCGGCGGACGCCCTGCTTGGAGGGGAGCAGGACTGCCGTCGCGACAGCGAGCGTAACCGTCAGATTAATTAGCGCGGTGTGTCGGAACGCCGACGAGGAACCGTCACCCCAGGATCTGAGCCGCGAAACCATGGCAACGCCGGGCAATGGGTGAGGCAGAGCCGCAAACCCGCAACGGTTCCTCGCTGCGATCACGTCTTCACCGACTGAACCTGCCGAAAACCGCGAGAGAAGGGCTGGGTCCGACCGAGACCACCACACAGTGGGACAGCATCAGAAACCAGACACACAATCAGTGTGTGTGTGTGTGTGTGTGTGTGTTACGTTTTTAACTCCTTTGACTTGAAGTACTGAAGTGAATGTAACATTTTTGTTGAAGTTTCATCTATGTAACTTCTTTAAGTTGCTTCAATTGGTACATATGAGTTCTAATACGAAAATACACAAACTAGAAATGCTAAATGCTGAGGACACGACCCCTAACGAGGAAATTAGGTCCGAGTCCCAAAGACAAACGCTGAGCGTTGTGTTCAAATTAAACAAACTTTGGTGGCTTTATCTTCACTGAAAGGTTTGATCTGCTTTCCTTCTGTGTCAGCCAGAAGAGCCCAGAACAGGGGGCTTGTTGTCACTTATTTGCACAACCTCGCTCTCACTTCACCGCGACTCCGCAGCAGCCATACTAAACACTGCTGACCTTGGCGACACTGTTTTTCGGGGCCCCGGCTGGTCCCGGAGCGCCGCTCGAATCAAAGCAGCAGCGACAGCAGCGACAGCAGCAGCAGCAGCAGTTCAGAGCGGTGGGTGACGCCGTCGCCATGCTGCTGTCTCTCAGATGAAACCCGCCACTTTATCAATCGAATGAGCCCACACGGAATAAACTCTCCTGACGTTTTCGTCTCTGAACACTGTAAAGGTACAGCGTGTAAAATTTGAGTGATACCACTTAGGTACAAGTACTGGTGAAGAGTCGAGATAGTTTTTATTTTTTTGTTGAAGGTTATTTTAAAGCCTCCTACTATAAAAACAAACACTGGCCAATGTTGAACCACCAAAAGGCCTCCCGACCTCCCCTCTCTGTGCCCCCCCCCCAATGCTTCAGGGCTTGCATGCCACCCTCTCTTAAAGGGCCACGCCACAGAAACGACGCTTGATCACCACCAAAATGTGGTCACCTGTCTCTTGCGCCACTCGTCACCTGTCCTACAAACTCTCTCCAAATCCACTGAGGGGCTTTTTTTGAGTTCCCGAGAAACCGTTGAAAACACAACCTCCTTGGAGGAAGTGATCAAATCCGATATATGATTCAGCAGCATCAGAGTCGGTGAAGTAATGCTGTTACAGAGAGGCTATAAAGGCCCATTTACTGGCCCGCAGGAAACTCCCCTGAAGGACCACTGAAACACTTTGACTCTGGCCTGCTCTGAAGCCGAGAGCAGAACTGTGCCCCCCCGCCCCGCCCGCCAGACGCCGTTCTTACAGGTGAGGCACTTTGAAGGAAGCCCCTGTGCTCTGCAGTGAGCTGCAGCCTGAACTGAACCTCAGCAGAAAGCTAAAGAGAGCAGCTCAGCCCTTTTTATCGCCCCCCCCCCCCTCCTCACCGTCTCACCCTGACTTTGACCCAGATCCTGAGAGCAGATGACTTTGAAACCCCCCCACTGGAGACACCCCTTTTAGGACCACGTTTCACTTTGCTTTTATCATCAGCAGACTTGTGATCACACGCTGAACGCCCCCCCCCCCCCACCCCACCCTTTCTAATGCAGCGCTGCTCTGGACTCCTTCTGGGGATGAGCTGCCTCGGCTGGAGCGGCAGCGTCCACAAAGGGCCGGCTAAACCCCGCCCCCCCACTCCGACCTAAGTCACTCTGACGAGTGAGTCCGTGCACCCCGAGGTTGTCATCTACTGAAGTGCTGCCTGAAAGCCGGCGAGAAGGTCGGTCAGAAGCTGACTAATCACGCCCCCGCCCCAGGTGGAAGGGAAGCGCAGGTGGATTGTGATTGAAGGTAACACCCCCCCCCCCCCCAACAACACACGTTAAACCTGTTGTCGATTTCTCCCTAAATGCAACCGATCCCATTTAGAACCATCTTGATATGACTTCTTTCTCTCTCTCTCACTCTCTGTGTTTAGTGAAAACAACCCCGGAAAGTCCCCAGTATGTCACTGGTAAAACACAATAGGCCGGCTCCCTCGGCGCCGCTGACATACGACACCGTCACGGCAACGCCGCCCGTGAAAAATACATGAGACAACGGCAACGCCCACCGGCGAGCTTCAGCACCTCCGCCCGAAGTCGGATCATGCGCAGCAGCCAAATGCCACCGCGGGTTACGGAGCAGAGCGACGGCGCCACGCTTCAGAATAGGAGGTGATCGGTTCGTGTAGCGAAAACTAGGGAGAGCGTGCGAGTACATACTACGAGAAGCAGATGACAGACAATGATCCTATTATTGTGGGAGATAAAGGCGCTGGAAAAAGTCTCCACAGTCCGACTGAGATGCCGCGATAAGCGCGGCCTGATCCAGAGACAGAAACGCGGCAACGTCACGCCCGGCCGCTGAACTTGACAGGTCTGCGCCGCGCCGAACGCAGTACGTGTTTCAAGAGGTGGGGGCTTATCGGTGAGCCGCTTCAATCACACTTACAGCGAGCAGCAGCAAAAGCTGATCACGGTCTTAGATATCAGCTGAACAACTGTGTCGTCAGCCTTTTCGGATGCAAATACCGAGCTGTAACGGATAAGGCTGATGATTCAGCCAGGCGGGGCGTGAGCCGACCTCGAGCTAAAGGTTAGGCGCCGGAGCGGAGGCGGGGCCAGCGACTCAAATCCTGGAGAGGCTGCAGGACGAGTCCTCCGCTGAGGCTGAAGCAGGCGGGGAGACGCTGAGTGAGGATGTTCCCCGATTACTCTGAACATGAGCTTGAAATGAAGTGCGTGAACGACCGCCGCCCCCCCCCCCCGCCCCCCCCGAGTGGCGCTCCGCTTTCACCCCGCATCGCATCAGTCGCCAAACTGCTTCTTCAGGCGGCAGCGCGATGAAGCAACCTGCTCTCCGTCGCCGGGGAGCGGTGCGAGCGTCAACTCGAACGCCCCCACCCCCACCCCCACCCCCAACCCCACCCTCCCCGCTTGCCTTTCCACTGCTGCCCTGTCTGAGTGCCGTGACGATGCATTCCTCAGGCAGCGGCGCAGCACAGCGCCCTGCAGGGAGTGTCTGCTCGCCGCGGGTGCCACATTTCGCCAGCACCGTTACCAGCAAGAATCGCAAGTCCCGTGCGTCCCCCCCCCCCCCCCACTACCACCACGCGTTTAGGTTCATGTAATGTATGTCGTGAAACACCTCATTAGGGAAAGCCTCGGCTGCTCGCGCGTAACGAGGGGAGTCATAGATCTCTGCGGGAAATAACAGATGTCCTTTTAAGTACGGTCAGGATTTACCTCGCTAAATTGAATGTAAATAGGCTTAAAAGGTTTAGGAGTGGGCCGGGGGGCAACGGCGCCGTCCACCCTCAGAGGGTCAGCGGCTTCCAGGTAAAAGGCTGAAGAGAGGGACACGCAAAAAGAAAAGAAAAGCCGAAATGAATCTGATTGAAAGGAGCTTCCAAAGTTCATCCGGTTCTGAATTCGACCTAATTATGAGTCAGCTTTGCTTTATGGCGACTGTCCGTGCGCGTGCAGGTTCTACAGTTGCAGAGTATGAACCTAAAACTACTCCACAGAAACAAAACGGCACGTAAACTCTCTTTTTTTAAGTGTTCATTCGCTCGTTAACTCGCACGACCCTGGAAAATGCAGCCGACGGTCTGGCAGCGTTTGCATACGAATCGGCCGCGACAGCGTTTGTGGCCCCGCAGAGGCAGAAACGCCCGCCTGGGTCTGTCGGGGGGGACGGAGGCCTGCAGATGATTTGTATTCCTCACCAGCATAAACAAATATAGATTTTCGAGCGGGGCGCAGCGCTGCTACAAAATGTTACAGCAATTAAGGAGAAGCAACCAGCGTTCCAAGCCGGGCGGGGGGGGCGCGGACGCCGACACCCGCCGTCGGCGTGGACAACTCGACTGAAATAACCTGCTGCTGGATTTCTTCATGCAGGACTGAGGGAGTGATGCGCTGGAAGAGCCCCCGTCTAATTAACTGTAGCAAAGTCAGTTAAAAAGATGAGATGGGGGTGGGGGGGGGGGGCAGGTTTCATCACAGCCTGAAGAGCTGCCTAATAAAGTATCCTTATCCACTTATGGGGATCTCTACTAATTGAATGGTGTCATTTGCCTGCGGCCGTTGGAGCAGCAGGTGGAGCGCGGCGGCGCTCACCTGGGCCGACGTCCCGCCGACCAAACGCCGGTTGCATGAATCAACGTCCTGTCAGCTCCCTTTTTCCAGAATCAGAACCGTGCAGGCACAATCACAGCATCCATTTTTAATGTGCATGGCCCCCACCCCTAAAAAAAGACCCCCCCCCCACCGATCCTTTCATCAATGAAGACGCAGCGCTGGGCTGCCACGCTGGCGGGAGGGAGCGAGATAAACAGGTGGCTCTCTGGAGACGCGACGCAATACGTCACCAGAGCAGCGGCAAGAAAACAGCTCGCTGGGAGGGGACGGCGGGTTCGCAGGCAGAGCGGGGGGGGGGGGGATGAGGAAACAAGGTGTGTGGATGCATATTTCTTGAGCTTCGTGGGGGGGGGGGTTCTCCCCCAAGTGCAATCTGAGCCTCTGACGGTGGGTTGTGGAGCAGACAGAGATGAAAACCAGCGAAGACCTCAAAGGATTTCAACGCCTCCTAATCAGTTTCTGCGAAATGATCACGCAAACGTGCGCCCAAGTCTCTCGGCGCGCACAGGCGAGGTGAAAGGCCATTTTCTGACTCCGTTTCCATCACCTGAGAGACGATTTGGCGACTCAAAGGGCGCACCGCCTCCTGCAGCATCATTTCCACTTCAAAGAGTCCAGAGTCTATCTGCATTTGGCACGGGTCCTCCACGGCGGCTGGCACTCAACCACGCCGCGCGCCCATATCAGCGCAATATTCGCCGGCTTGCTTTCACTGTGGAACAATGCCGGTCGTTGTGGCTGCGTCTCAGGATGCGAGCCACCGGCGGCGGGCGGAGCCTCGCGGAGGTAAAGAGAAGGAACGGGAGAGGGACGAAACGCCAGGACGCAAACCAGGAAAAGGAACCAAACTGTGGTTTTTATGCACTGTGCAAGAATGGAGTTGGAGTCAAACAGTGACCCCCGTGATCCAGGCAGCGGACGTGATTACATCTCTGGTGTATCGATTACTCAACTAACAGCCTTACTCAAACAATCCGCGATAAGATAACGTCAGCACACGCAAACAGCAGGGAGCCGCCGAGATTGGCTCATCCGAAGGAGCCGGCGTGAGTGGGCGTCGGCCTCCACCTCCACCTCCGACCAAACCGATAAAAACCGGCCAGCTGAGACCACCGAGGAGAGCCTGAGAAAAATCAGACCCCTGACATTTCTATTGTCCCTGATGAAAGCAAAGGTTGCACAGCAGTGATTAAATTTGGGGGTGGCAACGTGCGTGTGTGTGTGTTGGGGGGGAGGACACACTGCCAGAGGTTGTCTGGACTACCTAATCGCGCGTGTGCTTAATGTCTGTGCTGTGCATGCGGGTGCGTCCCGCCCCCCTCGCTCCCGCTGGCGTGCGCGGCGGTCTAATCAGCGGTCTCGCTCCCGAGGCTGCAGCCAGCCTCTGGTTCTCCGGCCAAAAAGAGTCACAAGTTGCTCGGCCTCCGCAAAGCTCTGATTACTCAGCTGTTGGCTTTGTTGCAGAAACGAATTCCTCTTTAATAATCGCCCGGCCGAGGGCGCACCATTTGGCACTTTCCCGCTCGAACGTTGGAAATTGCACTTTTTGTCCTGTGAAACGAGGCCGTCGTGCTGGTGCAGGGCGGCGCCGCGACTGCCGCGGATCAAGCCGGGAGTCGGCGGAGGATAAATACGGCGCGCTAAGCTCCCTCCTCCAATCATACCTGCCCTCCTCGGCTGGCGCTGCTCAGCGGCGAGCCAAACCCAGTCAAAGCTTTGCTCCGGAGCTCCGAGTGCGGCGGCCTCCAGCTCCTCAGACTTCGACGCACGTCTGAGAGCTGGCGCTGGACGGCGTGCGCTCACTCCTGCAGCGCCATGAGCGCTCAGGCCGTTTGTGTTTTAGTCCAACCACAAAATGACATCACTGTCATCGCTTGTCGCAGGTTTTTTCTCAAGCATGCAGCTTGAACAATAAACTCTGCGACCAAAGTACCTCAAAAGCTTTGGGACTCGCTTCAGTTACTGAAGGAAGTTGCAGAGAGTCGAGGTAAATGGACGTCCGGTCTTCTCTTCGATTTGGACAAAGCGACTGGGAAGACGGCTGGAGGGGCAGTTGGAGCCGCCTCTTTAGCCCCGCCCATCGTCATCAGCCTCACACCCGACGAGGAGGTTGGGATCGCGTTAACCTCGGCCCTCGGATCTGCATCAGCGTCAGCGAGCCTGGTCGCAGCTCGACTCCTTCGGTGCAAGTGAACAAAAGTCACCGAAGGAGGTGGGGGAGAAAAGACGCAACGAAGCCCCCCCCCCCCCCCCCCCGCTCCGAACTTCCCAATTAGTTTTAATCTCAGTCCAATTTCAAAGCCTTAATTTCTCCCAAATGCCAGCGCCTCCTAATCAGGAGTCGCTCCTTCAACGGCGCGCCTCCTTTCCTCTTCCTCCGTAATTACGATGCATTATCTGCTCGGCCCCAAATTTCCTCTGATGAATACGGATGATGGATCAATAAAGAGATAGCCGATACAAATAAAAGACCAGCGCCGGGAGATGAAACACAAGCCCAGAGCCACACACTCAGGAGGGCTTCTCTTCATTCGCCACGTCTGTTTGCGGCATAATTAATTTATCACCTGTCCCAGGACCGGCGGAGGCTTCAATGGAAACGACTCATGTTTTATGTATGCTCGTATCGGTGGAAGAAAAATAAATACAAAGCGTGAGCGGAAAAAAAGCCCCAACAGACTTCCTTTTCAGTTCCGAACAGTCGCCATCAAAGAGATAAAGACGATGATTTCTACTTTCAGAGGACCTGCCGTGCTGCTCATTATCCAGCCACCAGTCAACCTTCGCGGTTGCAGGCGGCTAAAGTGTGGACACCTCGTCTGGCTCTCGTTTCTCCTCCTTTCTTTGCAGCGCGAGGTTTGATCGCGGAGCAATTCGTCTCAGCGCCGCTTCAAACCCACGACGGCGATCCGGCGCCTCCACGTTGACGGCGATTCGACCCATTTGCTCTCGGGTTCGTCCACCTTTTGTGGCATCCGGCCATCGGTCCCACCGAGGAGCGGCGAGACTCGAGGGTTTGGATTCGGAAGAAATTGTTGGTATGCGAGCCAATTACCAGCTTCAGTCTGTGTTTGAGCAGAGCGTATTTACTCAGGAGAGGGAGGCGGCGTCTCGACACCTCCCTCGTTCAGCGTCGGGCCCTCTCATAAGACGCTCCATACGATCAACCGAGAGACTTGAAGGCAGCATTGTGTCTGGCTCGGGGACTATTTTAAGCAGGAGCCGAAAATAGCGGCAGGTTTCATAACTTATGCTGCAGGATTTATCCACAAACACGTTTCAGCCTCAGCCGATTATTCAATCATTTGCTCGGAGTGCGTCTCGCCGTTTCAGGGAGCGCATTTTCGACTCATGTTCGCGGAATCTGTGTTAAGAGCCGAACCGAGTGGCGTCGAGCCGATGCCTGTGAGAAATGTGTCAGGGAAGCGCAGCGGCGGTGAACCTCAAACGGGCTGCGTTGGGAGGGAGAAAAGTTCACCCCCCCCAAACCCCCCGCCCCCCCCCCTCCGTTTGCTTTTGTAGGAAACGTTATTTTTACACGTCTCGTCTGCGGCTCTGTTGTCAAAGTCTCCTCCACTTTCCAGCGAGCGACGCGCTCGCACATGCGGAACCGCGCCGAGTCGCGGAGACGACTCATCCGGTGACACGAACGCTTACAACACCGCTGGAAATAAAAGTGGCATGAAGATGTGCCTGACAGCTGCCACCTCCCGACTCATTTACGCTCTCTCATCCCCAACAATGCCTGCCAGCCTCGTCGCCGCTCCACCTGAATCCCAAGGAAGCTGCCTGACTTTACCGCGCCGCCGCCGCCACACGGAGGACGCCGGCGAGAGGCTGTCAAGAGCACCAATCAGCGAGGCCGCGATTATTCACCAAACATCCGAGCCCTCCCATTTTGGGCTGCGTGAGGTCTTTGGGGAGTCATTGTGGTGGGAAAAAAAAACCCCTCAATTAACACACGGGATCATTCATAACCTGCGCTTATCGCGGGGGAGCATGCGGTCACTATGGCGCCGCTTATCAGGGAGGAGCACGCGTTCACCTTTCTGCATTCGTCCCCTCGCCACCTCCGAAGAGCGGGCGGCGGCCTTGAGTTGCGCTGCGAATAAACAGCAGCGCAAACTGCTGATTTTGTCCCGCGTTTACAGTTTGCGTCCAAGGTTCTTTCACTGCTGATGAGAAAATATTCTCTCTGCAGTCACGCTACGAACACAAGGGCAGTCGGGGAGGCTTTGAAGCAACGTGGTCGGTGTTTGGTCTCGCTTGAATCTCGCTGCAAAGGGGAAAAAAAAAGAAAAGTCAAGTGTAGGAAGAAAACGCATCGGTGTTTATTAACGCTAATGTAGAGCCGGGACGTAGGAGGTGAAACAGACGGAATCATGTCAAAGTGCTGCGATCTGCTTCGTCTTCGATCAGAGTTCAGTGTCTCTCGCGAGCAACAATGCAAGACAGAAAGTCAGCTGCCGAGAAAAAGAGAGAATAAAGTGCCAGAACAGCTGCGTATTTGCACAAAAAAGTGTCTGTAGTCAAAGCGGAAACGTAAAGGAGAGCAGTAATTACTGCAGGTTTGTTATAAGGAGTTTATCACAATAAATGGTCGCGTTCAGCAGGATCATCGTGAAGATTAAAACCCTCCGACTTCAGTCTCTTCACTATCAATATACACTGTTTGGTTGACTTCAAAAAACTACTGAATGTCTTCAGGCTGAGAGCTGCTGGTCAGCACGAAAACATCTCGGCAATGCGGAAATACCAGCCTGACAAAAAATGATTATATTGTCATAACACAAGCGACCAAAGCAGAGAAAAAACCTCTCTGGACGCTGGACGTCTTCACAACAAGAACAAAATATCTCCCGCTCGCAAAAATGTGAGGGGAGGCATCGAGAATGCCGTTGCCGAGGGTTTCCAGGTTGCTCTGACCTCCGCCGCTGACCCACGGATCACACCCCCCCGAGGGGAGAGCTAATGAGCATCGTGCTCAGCGGGACTGAACTCCAGCGCCCGACAGCCTGGAAACAAGCTCCCAATCCCGGAGCCGACCGGCAGCAGCCGGAAACAAAAAGGAGGTGACGAGGCCGTCCGACGCCACCTGAGAGAGAGAGAGAGAGAGAGAGAGAGAAAAAAAAAAACTCGCAGCGTGCGACGACAACGAAGCCGCGTCGACGCGCTTCAAAGCGGCGCTCGGGCAGATAGAGCCGGAGGGCCTTTGATATTTCGCGTTACCTGTCAGTCTCATCCTCCTCTGGCTCTGTGCGAGCAGACAGTTCCTCTCTAAGAAGCCGAGAGTGTGATCCAAAGATAATAGGAGCTGCTGCTGCTGCTGCTGCTGCTGCTGCGAGCGAGGTCCTGAGGTGGATGTACTTCTTGTGCAACCGCAGTGACATTTTCACCGTGCAGGAGAAAGGTCAATCTTGGCGCTTCGAGGTCGCGCTGGCGGCCCCCAAAAGAAGCCGGCCTCGTCATAGTTTTTTTTCCAACCAAAACGTGAAACAGGAAGCGGTTCGCAAAGAGGCCCCGGTGCCACGACGGGCAGGACGGTCAGAGACTCTGGCAGAGGCGCGCGCTGAGACGTCTCCGAGCCCGGAGAGCTGGAGGGGATTACGTAAGTCACTCAGTATACTGGGTCACCCAGTCGGTTTTGATGTGCACCACCACTGTAGCGCCGCTGCGCTCAGCGCAGAGATCCTCCATGGCGGAGCCTGCGTGAGGCTGAAGCTCGCTCGTCTCCCCCGAAATCCAGGACAGACAATTGAGCGCCGCTCCGTTCATCCTTTATTCATCCTGCTGCGCCTTCACCCGACGTCACGTTTCTACCTGGTTAATCTCGAATAAAAACACCACCACCATCACCACCACCACCACCACCACCACCGACTGAGTGACTAACTGTGCCTTTTGAAGAGGAAGCACACCCCAAAATAGATTTCAGTATTAACCAGAGAATTATAATCAGCTGCACACGCGCACACACCTCTCTTGATGTTATCTAAAGGAAGAGAGATGGAGCGGCTTCATGAAGCGGTGGATGACAAAAACGCTAAAAAGGCCGTCAGACGGAAGACGCTTTTTTTATTAAACGGGCTGATTGAACAGCGTGCGAGCGAGCACACTGGGGTTTACTGCTATTCTCTCGGGAGCCTCAACAGAAAAAGGAAGCGGCGACGAATTCCTGAGGGATGGACGAACGGTGGCGTCCGATGACACCGCGTCCAGGTCCAAGGTAGAGCGACAGGCCACAAATCACTGCCCAGCTGCATAAATCACCCTGCTCTGTCCCTTCCCACCAGCCGTCCTCTGTCAGCGCAGGCCCACCTCCAAGCACCTCCCTGATCTACTGACTCCAGGAGAAGAAAAGGCAAAGTATAATTAGCCTGTGTGTGTGCGTGCGTGCGCGCTCGCGCGCTCGTGAGAGCCGGTTGGATGTCTGGATGTTTGGCCGCTCCACAACACACGCTCATTGTTCCTCCCGCAGGCTCACGTTACCCCCACTGCACTGAAAGTACTTGCTCCAAACCACAAAACAGGAAATTACAACGTTTATGGCGCTGAAGAGCTGAACTGTGAGCAGGAGAGCGGAAATACATCACAGAGCTGCTGCTGCTGCTGCTGCTGCTGCTGCTGCTTTTTGGGACTAAATACATTATTTATAGCCCCTCCCGAGGACACGTCTCGGGAAAATACACCTGCTAACAAAGTGGTGTGAAGCTCACACCTGCACAACGGCTCGCAGAGGATAACACGCGGGACTTTCAAAATAAAAGCGTCGGTTTTAGGAATCGGGGCGGAGTGACTTCAGTTTTCGGAATCAAACAATGCAGCGACGTATTTGAAGACAGTGTGGCATAACTTGCGTTTGAAATAAAGACAGCCGCAGGTTTTTGCGCCGGGGATTTTTTACTTTTACTGTCCTGTCGGGTCGTTTTACTTCGGCCGCCAGCGGAAACCGTCGTTTGCCACCTTGTTATCGACGAGGAGCGACACAGTTGTGGCACAAAGGTGCTACTGACAACTATCACGTCATGGTCCCCTCTAAGCCCACTCCTCGCCTCGTTGGAGGGGGGAGATGTCCGGGCGATCCCTGTCTGATAAATAAGAGATGGGGGGGGGGGGGGGTAAACACCAATATGCCCTCCGTCCCCGCACGGACCGGGGCAGGGCTGCTGTGTACCAGGAAGAGACGCGCACATCCCTCCGATTACCGGCCTTAACGCCTTAAATCGGACACTTTGCACGCGTGCGGCCGGCGCTCCGTCGGGCTGAGCTGCGGGCACGGCGCGTTACCGGGAGGACGCAGCCCGCAGGGGAACTTAGTTACTTGGTGTCCGGCCTGCTGGCTGGCTCGCGCGTCGCTCCTCGGTTTCGCAGCATCGCTCCGGCCAGCGTTGCAGACAACCCACCCCGCTGCACCATTTCCGCGTTTCACCCGGGATCTGCGCCGCCGAGCTCCGCGCCACGTCCATCCGGAGCGCTGGGCTCCGAGCGGTGATGGACGGGAGACGCGCTCGTCCCTGCCAAACGCTGCGACATTGAGGCAGGAGCGCCGGCGGTGGAATGAGTGAAAGGCTGCATGACGTGTCTGAAGCAGCGAGTCCCCCCCAGGACGGCGGCCCGGCGACGCCAGCAACAACACAACTTACCGAGTGCCACCTCGCAGGCTTTGCGCAGCTGCGAGTGGTGCGCCTTCTTCACCTCCTTGTCGGCCAGGATCTTTTCCAGAGCTCGTGTGAGGAACATGTTTTTCGTCTTTTTGCCCTCAAACATGTCGCAAGCGGAATCCGGAGCGAGGTGCGCCTGGTCCCAAAGAGGGGAGGGGGGGAGGGCTGCCTGCTGCGGCCGCCTCGATCGGAGATGTGGACCCTCGCTACTGTCAGCCCGCAAAAAGCCCCGAACAGACAAACATAAATAAACACAGAAGGTGGGGTAAATCCCTCAGATTGCCATTAGCGACCTGCCTCCTGCGCCATGTTGGAGAGAGGAAACGACGTCACGTACGTTTGAGGACGGCCGCAGTGAGGCAGCAGGGAGGGAGAGACAGAGGGAGGGAGGGAGGGAGGGAGAGAGCGAGAGAGAGAGAGAGAGAGAGAGAGAGGGACGGAGGGAGGGAGGGAGAGGGAGCTCAGCTTTCCTTCCCTGCATGCACATGCATGAGCCTACAAGCTTATTACAGCCATACATAAAGCCTGACATGATCAGATTCAGGCGCCGCCATGTAAATCTGCCGCTTTCTTCAGTCACTCAACGCGTAACTTGATGACACACGTCTTCATCCTTAATGATCCTCTCATAATTCTGCACCAACCTTTTAATTATCCACCTTTAATCCGACTACCCACATGACTGTAATCAGATACATTTTGGCTCCTTGATTTTTTTATTGCTACGTTATTAATTATTGTTCCTACATATGTAATTGTAACCTTGTTTCCGTGTTGTAATGTGTCTTGTTTTTTAAAATGAACTTTTTCAAATCTTATTTCCATATTCAAAGCTTTGCTTCGTTTCTTCTTTTGAATACAAAACAAGTTTCAATCAGGTTTCACTGGAAGGTTTTAAACTTTCTGGACCTTAATCTACTCTGATTACTTTCTGTACTTGCATATTTAAGGTTCACCACTGAAGGTGTTTGTATTTTACAGCCGCCTGGCTGAATGGCGGTTTGCGTTTGCCTTCACGCACGCCCGCCCGCCCGCTGCAGGTGTGTTGAAGGCTGGATGATCTGTGCATCAGCCTCCAGCTAAATGTGTCCGTGATGCTCAGAGCGCCGCCTCGCTGCTGCCTCGCCGCCGCCGCCGCTCGGAGTCACTTTTAGCAGAGTCCCGCAGTAAATACATCCAGGAACTCTGGCAATCTGACAGAACACAGATTTGGCAGTTGTGGGCGGCAGAGTTCACTTTCCCCTTTGGACCGTCTTGCGTGTCAGTTTCACCATTTCTGAGTCCATAAATAAGAGCAGAGCCGCAGAAAAGCTGCAGAAAACGAGACTGAGTCATCCGTAAACGTTGCTGCCTTTTACGACTTCGCGGCGAGAAATGCAGTGAAGTGTCACGTTTGGAGCCCGCATCTTTGTCCTGTTGACTCCGTAAACATGTTTGGCAATAACAAAGGTGGTGACCTTTGACCTTTGTTACCCTGAAAGTGGGAAGAGCCACAAAACATAAACAAGCCACAACACCAACAGTTTCAAGAGACCGAAATAAAGGAATCGGCAGGAAAAAACCCCACCCAACCCAAACAGATCAGGACTTCCAGGTTCTGTGTGGTAATAAAACAACATTTATTGAGGGCCGACTTGATTCATCTGCTCAAAAGTGTCATCTGGAAAACACGACTGGTCCCAAGTAAACATTGCTGACACGCTGTTTGAATCGTACCTGAGTAACGACACAGTAAAAACGAGGCGCGACGCATCGCTGCCGACATTAAGTTGTCCGATTTTAGCTTATTATTTACCAACAAGTTTTGCAGTAGAAAAGGCAACAACACTCTGACTTGATGGCTGAAACTGGCTCTTCGTCGGGATGTGTACAAAAATAAAAATAAGGGGTTAAGATCATGTTTTTATACAAAAAAACTGTCTTTATAAATGGTTTGATATAAAAATAAGTTCAGAAGATGTTTAAAAAAAAATCTTTTTTTCCCCAAAAGTGCCGTAACAAGTGCCCGCTAATTATTGTAACAAAAACACGACATTTTTTCAAGTGAAAAACAGCAAAACTTAAAGAGAAACACAATTATTTAGCTCAAGACACGGAATTTGCAGGAGACGGCAAACGAATCTGCATGTAAACACACAGCGGACTCCTGTTTTTTTGGACCCCTGCGTCGTCTTTTCGTACCAGAGAAAGAACCAAAAGGCCTCATTTGAATTCACGCTCTGATGGTCCTCTTCAGCCCCCCCGCTCGATAGCATCTGCCAGGAATATGAAATCTCAGAGGAATATTAGGTGTTGCGATAAGTGACTCCGGGCGCGCGTTCATATATATGGAAATCTCTCCCGGTGCGTCTCGCACTTCTTCAGGAGCCCCGACGCGATGGCTTTCACGGCTCTCATCGTCTCGGTGCACGTCGGGCCGATGAGCGACTCGGGCAGCAGGAAGCCGAAGTACCCGGTGTCCCTCAGCTCGAACGCGAACGCGTAAGAGATCCCGTTCCTGTAGGCCCAGTCGATGGAGCTGCCCGAGCTCACGTCTGCGGGGAGAGAGGAGGCGCCACGCGGATCAGAGACGCTGGGAGGAGCCACGCCCGCCGCTCCGCGTGCTGCTCCGCCTCAGCGTTGGCGACGAGCCACGGCGAGTGCGGCGAACGCGGGACTAAATTGAGTCTGATTCTTGAAAAGCATGAAATGACTAAACAACAGCGACAGAGACGCAAACAACTCGGCCTGCTTTATTGAACGCGTGGCGAGAATCAGCGGAATTACTCACACAGCGTTGTGGAGGCGGGTCCATATCTGTACCTCACGCCGTACGCAGAGTACAAGGCCGTGACGGCGTTTTGAGCTGCTGACTCCTGAGGAAGGACAACACAGAGGTCGTCGCTGAGTCCAGACGCATAGAAATAAAACATAGTTGATGTTTCCAAGGCGTCTTACCACGCAGTCAAAGTTGGGGATGGTGGCGTACTTGTAGGAGTACGGGTAGAGCAGCATCTGTGCGTAGGCGTGGATGGATATGTAGGCTTTCACGCGTTTCCTGTGCTTGCGCAGGAACCTGGCGACGGCTTTGACCTCGGGCTCGGACTCGGGGAAGGGGCCGCAGTAGGTGTCGTCGCAGGGATGGGAGGAGGCGCCCTCCTCTGGGGGAGGCGAGAAAGAAAGGCAAGAGGTCCCCAGGTGAGTTTCCGGGGGTCCTCAGAGTGGCGCTTACTCTGGTTTCCTGCCTCGGTTCAAACCCACTTGGTCATCTGGTGGCTGTGAAATGTGTGTATCTCGAGCTTCGGCCATCAGCGAGACCCCGCAGGAAGCTTATCAGACCCCAGTTGCCGCGTCCACGTGTTGCGCGTGAGATGTCGGCTGCAGCGCGGCGTTACCACTCACCACACCATTTCACCTTCCAGTTCCTGTTGGCGTCCACTCCCCTGCAGTGAAACTTGTGGTTTTTGGACCGTGTCTTCCTCCAGAAACGATCCTGCGGGCGGAGAGGATGAGAAAAACAACGATGGGTGGAAAGAACATTTCGGCCCTCGTTACAGAGATGACGCGACGCAGTACTGCTGCTGCCACAAAATCAAGCCTGCGCGGTTCCGCTCCGTTACCGTGGTCCAGCTGAAACGGTAGCCGTCCACGTTGAAGACCGGCATGATGTAGAAGTTGAGCTGGTTGAGGAGACGCGTCATCACAGAGTCGTACTGGTAGGAGTTGATGGCCTGTAACGATAAAGCGAGGCTGCAGCACTGAAACCTGGAGTAAATGCAGCACTTCGACCACCATCACACCAACCCCTACTCAGCAGGGGGGGAAGGGGGGGGGCTCTGGGGGCGCTGGGTTAAGACAGCGTGTACTTGCTCTTCACCCAGGCTGAGGCCAAGGTTGATGCGCTGCGGACCTTGAACACAGATGGCACCCTGACCTCCAGTGGACTCGCTGTGTTACTACACCATAGGCGGCGGCGGCGGCGCAGAACCTCAGCCTGTCCTTCTCCTTATCGTCGGCCTGTTTCTGATTTCCTGCCTGCTGATGTTTATCTTTCCGCTCCACCCTTTCGCTCGCCTCGTACCCTTCGATTCGCGCTTCCGTGATCAACCCAAAAACATCCACGTATGGACCTCGTTGGAGTCGCTCGCGTGTCAAAGTCAGAACCTTTGAAAAGTCGGAGCTGGACCATCAGACCGGCTGCAGAGCAAACGCTGGAACGCCTCCAAAACGTTCCCGCGTGACTTGAAAGAGAAACACGCCGAACCGACTCAAAATCAGTCAGGTCAGGTGAGAGGCCCCATAAAAACGGGCACTCGTTAACTTCGCCTCGATGCTCTAATTTCAAAGGTAAACTTTGGTTTAATATCCACAACTTTCTGGCTCTCCTCGTGCCGCAAACGCCACTCATCTGGTGCGTGAGCAGTAAAAAAACAGGCCAATAAACGCTCGGGCAGTAAAAGTCTGGATCTGGTCTGGCGCTGTCGTCACGTCAGAGCTGAGAAACGGGGACTTTTCAAGGTGTCAGAGAACTCGCGTAAAAGTCTGAGTTATTTCCAACATCCCAACTATAAAGGGTATTCTTTATTATTTGCATAATTGTGCATGACGAGCGAACAGATGTTGGTGTTTTGTTGGGATTGCTTGCTGCAGGCCGTCATTCAAAGTCGCAGCAGAAGTACACGTTTCCTCTTAATGCAAAGACTTGAAAAAGTTTTATGATCTGAGCACGCGGAACATCGGAGTCTACCTCTTTGACGAACCACTGGCAGAAGGCGGGGCCGATCCATTCCCTGGCGTGGACGCCGCAGTCGATCCACACGGCTTTCCTCTGCGGGCGGCTTCTCTTTCCTAGCTGACGGGACACAAACGCCGTCAGTGTCAGAGCGCAAGAGGAGCGTCCCTTCGTCGCTCCTCCTCCTCTTCCTCCTCCTCCTCCTCCGCTTTTGCTTCCTCCTACCTGAAGCACGTAGAGCGGCCGTCCTTCGTAGGACTTCCCGACGGAAAACATGTCGACCAGGTCGGGCTGCGTTCGGTTCATCTCAAACATCCAGCTCTGGATCTGCAGGCCAGAAAGACGAGCAGGAAAAGCCGGCGTCACTTCGGGAGTCAGTTCCAGATTGTGAGTTCAATGAATGGATGAGGTCATTGGGGAGCCCATGTGTATGCATGCAGGCTCGCGTGCGGTCAGATCCCGTGTCTGCAGGCATGGAGGCATCTCTGAGCGTGCGATGTAAAGACGAGGCGAGGATCAAAGCTGAGCAGACGGAGGATTTGTGTCGGCGCTTAGGATCCGCGTATGGACCGCGTGCTGCTTCACAGGGCCTGACAGACTCGGGAAGCCGCCGCCGCCGCCGCGCGATCGGCGCAGTAAAATAAACACCGTAAAGCTGTGGAGCGTCTGAAGCGGCGCGCGTGGAAGCAGGAGGGAGAGTCAGAGCGACGGAGACGAGTAATTGGGAGTCAGGGAGCACCTCAGAGGTCGAGTTTGTTTACCTCGAGGGTGCGTTCGATTAAAGAGGAGAATGAGGGGCGGGCGGGCGGGCGAGCTTGACATCTACCTCTTCCAGCGAGTGGTAAACCTCGTAGTCATACTGAGACTCTGACCTCCGCCGGCGAGAGGAGCGAGATCCCGTCTGCTTCTCGATTTCCTTCTGGAGATTGGCGATAAACACCCTGCGAGACGAGCGGGAGAGAGACACACATGTGTGACACACATGACAGCGCAGCCGCCGCCGTTCAGCCATCTTTTCAATTACATGTCAGGACAGGACCTGGCCAGTCCAATCACTGGTTTGCTTTCCTTGAAATGAAATCACTGAAAAACTTCCCAACAGATTTGAATGAAATTGGCTCTGCAGGTGAGGCCTCGGACAAGGAGGAAGTGACTCAGTTTTGGGGGTGATCCCGTCACCCGCTGATCAAACGTGGGGTCTGTTTCGGGAGTGTCCGGCCCTTTAAGCGAGCGCCGCGTGCAAGAGGAAGGAAAGCAGCTCTTCTTCACCAGTGAAACGAATAAAGCGTCCGTCTATCTCAAGAATACAGCGCACACGTGTTCGTCCAATCCAGAGTCTTTTCACCAGACACTGAGTTGATTGAACATCATCATCAGAACAATGTTGAATCAATCGTCTCAGCCGTTGGCTGCTGGCGAACACGGATGTGAACGATCATGGATGTCGGCTGTTGGCAGATCAAACAGACCGTTTGTTATTAACTCAGTTGATCCGCTCACACAGAACTCAACTTATTCGATATGATGTGAAATGAAAAGCGCTGAGCAGCATAATTACTGTTCGGACATCTTCACCAGAGACTCCGCTCTGATCCATCACTGTCTACTCGCACTATTAAACTCAGACAAATGATCTTAAGGTTATTAAAAGCGGTGGTTTCAGCAGCCAGAATAAAGCACATCATCATTAAAGGTCCCTCAGTTTAGATTTTTTCATCCATATCCAGACGGTAAGAAGGTGGATTTTCTCCCCGCGACTGAAACGAGATTTTTCGCCGCGTCGTTCTGTCAAAACCTAAACCAGCGACCAGAAACGGTCTCCTGCAGAGTGAACCAGATTTTTTTTTTTTTGCAAAAACCTCAATCAGTCGACAGAGAGTAAAAAAAAAAAAAAAACAGGCCTCATCCTCAGAACTCCAGTTTCTCCCTGAGGACCGAGACGACAATGGAGCTCTTTCTGGCTGCGGCTGCTTTGATAAAACGCCATCGTTTCAACGCTAATTTTGATGAGGGATGGAGCAGCCAGATGAAAGACTGGCTTTTTTGGAGCAGATTGGGAGAGGGGGGCTCTCAAGTCGTGTGTGTGTCTGTGTGCGTGTTTGTGTCTTTGTGTGTGTGGGCTCGAGCATGCGGACTGTGTCCAACCCTACATGTGCAGATCATGTTTCCTATCTGGGGAGAGTCCGGTAATTGCAGCGACTCTTCCTACCAGATGTGTCGCGGTGTAAAAGCTCCGCTGAGATGCGCTGCAGTCACTTTGAGTCTGAACTGGCGCGCTTCGATCCTGCGCTCACCGATAGTCGATCCTCTCCTGCTTGAGGCGCGCGTGTAAACCCGGAGTGTCGCTACGCTTCACATGAACGTCCACGGTGGCGTTGTGGTGGATGAGCGTCGCACTGTTGGGCTGCCAGAAGTCCACCTGGAAGAGCGAGACAAAGAAACGTCGGACACTTGAGAGAAGACCGACGAAACTGGACCCTTCACAGTGAGAGTGTTTGGCCAAAATATTGGCGCGTACAAGGGTGCACCGATCCAACAACGTGGTGTCGACACTTTGTCGGGCTGCGTCTCCGATCAGCACCTCCGCACCTCATCTAAAAGGAGATTCCGGCGTTTACTGATGACGACTGAATTGTTCCGGCGAGCTGAGCGTTCCTCCGGTCTGGATCCTAAACGGTGAGGTCACGGTGGGGAACGTTAAAGACGCCGCGGCATCGACGGAGCCAATCACGCGGCGACGGATCCTGGCGACAACCTGGGAGAAACCGCCGCCTGTCAGGTCTCCTCTCTGACCTCATACTGATGACGAACGTCTCGTTCGAATCCTGAACGACTCTGATCAGAAGAAGAAGGAGCAGAAGGAACAATCGGGAGAGCGGCGCCGAATGATTCACACCCTAAAAATGTGTTCGATCTATAGTTTCTCTGCAGATGTGCGCGAACCTCCTCAGCTGGCTCGCATTTGCAGGCCAGCACACAAGCTTGTTAATGTGTCAATTGGTTTAATGGTTTACAGAGCGCGTACCAGATTAATTCAACTTTGTTTAGAGCCAGAGGGGCCGAAAAAGCCTCGGCTGGAAACTTTGCTGCTCTCAAACGTAAACCCCCCCCACCCCCCCACCCCACCACCGACTGCTGCTGCTCCTTTATGGCGTTTCCAAATGGTTCGGCACCCCAAATGTTTCAGCGCCGCTCGTCTCTAAGACAAACAAATCCAGAACACTGACGCCTGAGAGGCAATTTTTTATCTCTGGATTGTTTATGTGAGCATGCGGGGCAGCAATAAATTTAATTTGTGTTGTTTCAGTTGATGGCGCGCTGGCGGGGCCAGAAAGGAGAAGTTACGGCTCCATAAAAAAAGAGCAGGCTTCACCAGGGGGGCAGACGAGGTGAAGCTTTATCTCGGTGTTGATGTCAAGTGAATGAAAACAAGTTGGCCAAAGAAGGTAAAAAAAGGGAAAACGTGAAGCTGCTTTTAAAAAATGGAGTCTGAGCGGAGTTTAAAAGGGTCATTTTACATGATTTTCACTTCATGTCTGAAAGAACTAAGGGAAAAATGCCAAAAACTTGAATGGAAATCCTGAAGCTGCTTTAACTTTGGTCATCGTTTCATCAAAATCGGGACCCAAACTTACATGAAACCCGTCGTTTATGGTTATAAATGGCTCAGGGTTCAGTCAGGACGGTTTTAAACTGGTGGCTACTCACTGTTTCTGCAGATGGTGCAATATTGTACCAAAATAAATGCTTTTCTTGTTTCTATTCTGCCAATGAAGGTTCGTCTGTGGGAGCGTGAAGCAGCACTTCCTCGAAACCACAGGACTTCTCCTGGGAATGATGTGGTGAGCAGCAGGTGTTTCCAGGAGAAACGGGTCCAAGTTTCACCGCCAGTCAGAAGAAAAGGCTCCTGATGAGTTCTTCAAGAAAAGCACTTCGACTGACACCAAACATTGTTCAGACGCGTTGCTCAAGCTTTAGGATCTCAGGTGATTCAACAGTTCATCGAAGATGCATCTGGTTCACCGTGCAGGAGCTGCTCTCTGAGCTTTGGGTCGAACCAGCCGGGCTGTGACAACACACGTCCACAGCTGTCCAAACAGCGGCGCCCGCCGCCTCGCCGCGCCACGTCCACCCGCCTAACACAACACCACACTCGGGCCAAGTCCTAACCGGGAGGCCGCCTCCCTCCTGGACTGAACATTTCCTGAATCCTCGTGAGCGTCTTCTGTCCTTCTTCAGGCTGAGCTGAAGCTGTGTGCATAAGCTCCATTTACTGAGCAGGACCCCCAAACTGTCCGAGGTGGCTCCGTCAGACCACAGACACGTCCTGTTGCCTTTCTACGAGAAACATTATTGCTACCGAGCAATAAACACTCAGATCACCACGTACGTTCCCTGAGGAACTCCTCCACAGGAACTAATAAAGTTCTATCGCATATAATCAAATCACCGAGGCTGAATTACACAAACCTTCAACGAAAAATGATTAAAAACCAGATTAAAAATCTTACAATCATGCAATTAAAGATACTGTAAGCATAGAAGCGAGTCACACACAACAAGAGGCAAATTATTGGATAGTTCGTCGGTGAAAATATTGGCTTTTTAGCTGTTGAGGAGCAGCAACAAAAAAACACTGAATTTCTTTCAGTGAAATCCGTTCAGTCATTTTTTGCTTCTAAGATGCTGTTCAGTTGACATAATGTGTTTACTGATAAACAAACAGCTTATGCTGCGTGTGTAACAATATTAGGGAAGCCTGAAGATGCTCCAGATGCTGATTGTTAAATATCTCCACATGAGATTGGGGGGGAAACTGGGGGTCTTTTTGTCCTTTCTGCTGTCGGCTTCTCTGCAGAGTGAGACACATCCGAGCGTTCAGCCTCACAATGATTAAATGCCTTCCTAGGACCGGTCAGCGGGGGTCCGCCCTGCAGGGCCTTAGACAGCGAGTGCGTCCTGACTGTGACAGATGACCACACACACACAGAGGACAGAGCGGCGTCACTCCGGCTTCAGTGCGTCCGTCAAAGCGGCAGGGCCGGAGGTCTTACGTGCGCTGAATATGAAGCGAAAAAGGTCACAGATGCTTCGGAGCTGGAAACTGCAGGAGACGCGTGAGGGTAGCTGTGATTTGGAGGAGGCGTGTGTGAAACGTGAGAGGAAGAAATGGGGGACAAATAACCTTCATGGGTCCCAGGATGGCCCTCAGGGCTCGGACCTCCTCCTCGTTTCCCGGCGTCATCCTGAAGACTTGATCGCTGCAAAGAAAGACAAGAAAACCCCCCCACAAGAGGGTCTCTGTGAGACTCGGGTTTCCGCTGAGCGCCGAGGGGCTTCGACGACACTCGGGTTGCCCGTGACGGCGCTTTAATCTGCTTCGGCATCGTTTCGCCAACATCTGGGCCGCCGAGCTCGTCTTTTGTGACGCTCGCACCGGCAGATGTTGCGCCGGCGGAGAGCGGGCGGTTCCTCTTTCAGGTGCTTTCATACATGACAGGGTCAAAGCCCAGTCAGACAATCGCTCTGAGGCTTCATTAAAGGCTCGCGTTTCAGCGTTTCCAGCGCCGCCGCTGCCGCCGCCGCCGCTCGCGCCTGGAGCGCGGCTCCGCCAGGCCGCGGTAGCAGCAGCTGCTTCGCATTTTCATACTGCAAATCAGTACAAACTGTACTTATGTGCTGACGGCTCGTGTTTACAAGCAGGTTGTAAACATGAAGGTAAGTGATATTTACCTTTCTCCAATTGGAAATGGAGTATTTAGGGAGAGTGAGTGGAGACGGCGTGGCGCAGTGGTGTCAAACAAGAGGCCCAGGGGCCAAAACTGGGACGCCAAAGGCTAAGATTACAAACAGCACTTTGAATTTTACAGTAAAAGTACCTGAAACTACTTATTTGTTCACTTTTTTTCATAAAATAACCAGAAAAAACTGTTGTTAAACTGAAGAAAGAATTGTTGAGTTTGTTGGCTGTAACTGGTCATAAAGGCCTCATTTTACAGGTCCTGCAACAATGAAATCAAAGCTAGAAGTGCCCCCGTGTTTGGCTCGGTCGGACCCCCGCTGCAGTCAAGAGAAGTAAGTCGCTCCAGGATGTGTTTGTGAAAAACCATTTCTGTGAACACCAATGAAAAAAACTCAGCCTGACGTCAACGAAGACGAGCACGTCGGCCTGCGAATCAAAGCAGCGATAGAAAAACCGTCACGCCTCGTTGGACGGTTCGAACAAAAGCTTCCAGGAAGAGTCTCAGCGCCGCTCCTTCGTCCGTCAGTCAGACGAGTCGGAGCGGACGAAGGACGTCCTCGTCCTCGCCGCGAGCCTCCCATCGCGCTGCTTCCTCCCTGCAGAGCTGCTCCTGGATCCCACCCTCCTTCCAGGTTCAGATTCCCGTCGGGGGTCTTCCTCCCTCTCGTTTGGCTGCTTTTTTACAGTCTGTCACACAGGATGTTGGGCCCCCTCAAACAAAGGTGGCAGCAGGCCACACCGAGGTTTGGGGAACAAAAGGGGTCCGGGTGTCCCACATGAGTGGCCACCCTGTTTCAGCACACTGCTGCACCCCCCCCCCCACCTCCTTCTAAACAGCCTTTCTCGACAGAAGGAAAACGTCAGATGTGAAATAAAAGAGAGAAAAGTTCATGAAACAAGAGAGGACGACTGAAATTCAAAAGGCATGTTCACCTATTTTCAGTTAATCACTGTTTGAATGGGACGCTTAATGTTTGTTTACCTGCAATCTGCTGTGTGTCTCACACACACACACACACACACACACACACACAGACACACAAACACTCTGCTTGTGACATTGATTCCTAACGACTGTTTTGGCTGCAGTGCCGGCCCAGGAGACCCTCTTTGCTTTGTAGCCCCCCGTCCGCAGGACTCTCGTCTAAAGCCGAGCTTAAGCTGTCAGTCTGCTGGATCTCACAGTGACACGCTGAGATGGAAACAGTCTGTTTAACAGCAGACTGTATTTCCTCGCGCATTCAACCTCCGTCTCCATGATCGGAGTCTAAAACTTCAAACCTGACATTTTGAAAGGCTGTTTCTTATCAGGAAGTCGTGTGATTTGAAGACTGTCAGTGAAAAAGCACCTCTGACACTGACAAACACACGCAGAGCTGTGAATAGAAGTCGTCTTCAGCTCAATCTTGAGGATAAGCTCCACATCTATACGTGCGGTTGGAGACACATTAGAGGAGGGGGGTTTCCAGCAGGTACGGCCGTCCTCCGCCCCATCAAAAGCCCCTTTTGAAAGGGGCTATAAATATCTTTACACGCTCCTGCCATGCCTTCTACATGTTTACCCAAAATTACGGCCGCGTACAGTATCTGTGCAGCATCACAGGGCGCCGCTGCAGATGTCTTGTTTGCTCAATTTCTCCCAAAATTTCACAGGAGGGGTCCAATTCTGAGTGGAGCTACTTTTAGAGGTCGGAGGGGGGAACGAACGGAGTCCGGAGCAGCTCGCAAACATCAAGGAGCACCAGAAAAAGCACTTGATCTGAGATCTGGAGACCCCCCCCCCCCTATCATCTGCGCCTATCACGTCTCATCTTCTCAGCGCGAAGACACGACAGAAACGGTCTTATCCAAAGTCTGTCTGACAACAAACACAGTCTGGCAGGAGCGGAAAGCAAACTTCAGACGTTATTATGTCTCAGCGAGGAAATCTGCGCTCAATCGATGGAGGTTGTCAACACAAAGATGCTCTTGTTTATTCGTCCAAATCAACACGAGACAAAACTCGAAAGTCAACAGAAAACTTCAGCTTCTCCTTGTTGTTCGTGCACACTTTCATCTCCCTCTGCGCGTCTTGTGGGGGTTTGTTGGCAGTCACGCAAACAGACAGGGGGTCTTTACTCACCCTGCGTAGCGGTTGTTGTAGAGAAAGGCGCCGGCGGGACGCAGCGCGTTGTTGCAGATGATCACGCAGGTCAGGAGGACGGAGGCGCCGAACGCTCCGTTCCGCGGAGCCATCCCGCGGATCCGGAGGCTGGAGACGCGCCGGGGGATGCGGAAAGGAGAGTGTCGGGGTCCTGCTCCGCGGTGCTCAGCATCAGCAGGCGGACAAAGTCATTCCGTGGCGCTGCGCTCTCGGACTGTTTTTACTTCTGAAGGTGCGAAACGTGCCGGAGTCGGTCCGCTGGCACCGCACAGACACCCACCACCTCCTGGAAGCTCTCGGGGGGGATGAGAGACAAGAGAGAGCAGCCGGGCAGCAGCCAGCAGCAGCCTGTTTTAAAACGAGGAGGACCTGAGTCACGTGGGCCGCTTGTGGGCGAAGTTGGTAACCGGATCCGTCTCCGGTGCGTAACGCGCGCTCGGGGGACGAACTCAGGCCGGCGGAGTTGGAGGGAAACTGATTGATTGTGGGTGAGCGGATCAAAAGCACTCAGAGGGAAAACACGGAGCCACAAAGGACAAACTTCTGTGTCTTTGCAGGAATCAGGGCGAGGACGCCAAAACTGCTGATTTGGATCAACAAAAAAGTCTGAATGATATTTATTGTAATTTTACACCAAAACTACTGAAGGTTTTTTTCGCTGTAGCTATGAAATCTGCTCACCTGGGCTGGGATTTAGAGGCTCATTCATAATAGTGTGACTGCAAGTTGCCACATTGTAGCGTTGCCTTTCCTTTGATGACTTATGTTGTGTATGAAGTGTATCCTGTGACACCTCCATTATTTCAGAACAAATGTGGTTCTTTCTGGCTGTGGGTTCAGCTCAGGTCTCCTGAAGGAAACACTCGGCTCTTTTGTTGTTTTCGACGGGACCTCTGGAAGGTTTATCACCTGCCAGATCTTCAGTCAGACGCGCTCAGCTTTACATTCTGCCTCTTCAGTCACTTTTCTTTGGTTTCATTTAATGTGGTGCATTTTTTCTCAGAATGATGACACCAAACATTGTTGGAGTGAAAAACAACAACAACAACAACCAAAGATCCATTGTGTGTTTTGGTGCATCTCTTCTCCTTGAAACACGATCTTTGCTGCTTTGTGCCTTTTCTGCATGAAGATCCGGCCGTGTCTTTAAATCCTCTGCTTCCACCCTGCGTACGTCTCTGACTCTCTGCACGGTGTCACAACCTGTCGGCCCCCTCCCGTCTGTCGGGGTCCTGGCTGGGCTCCAGCGGGACTTCTGTGTTGGGGGGGGGGTTCTCCCTGTTATTCCAGGCTCTCTGGGCCTCCGTTTGATCCTCTGCTGATCACCCAACACAGTGATTAAATGTCTAAGTCAACCGCCGGCCTTTTCCTTTTGTGATTGCACGGCGGCAGCACATTTTTCACATACTTGTCTCCAGTGTCAACAGTGCGCCACCTGTTTTACACAAATTACTGTACAACAGAGCCCAAACACACCCTGCTGCCCCACAGTCCTCTTAGCTCACAAACGGTGCAGCAGTTTGCGCCTTTTAGCACCAAATTAGGTCAAAACTTTTGGATTTCCTGCTCCAAAAGGACAAAAGCCTCACGCTTCATACTTGAGATTAAACTCTGTGTCTTTCAAGTGAAGCCATGAGTCCAAAGATGAATACTTGACACTCAAACAACCATAGAAATATATGATGTTGAAGTTTTTTCCTCTTCTAAACCCGTGACAGAAACTCTCCGAGGACCTTGGCTTTGAAGTCAAATTTGTTGTATTGTGTTGTTGATATCGTCGGTCTCTCGGCAACCAGTCTCCCATTCACTTGCGCTCACATCCTGCTCACATCTGGACGAGCTGCATCACCTCCCGCTCAACCCCAGAGCCTCATTTGATGGCACAGACACTCGTCTTTTGAACTGACTGCAGCGCTCGGTTGTCTTGAAGGTCGCTGCTCTTCTCTATGAGTGACAGTTATCGTGTGCCACCAGCATTTGGCTTCAGTTTGATACAAACTGAAGGGTCCCGTCCAGCGTGTTCCTTTCTGTGGCGTTGGGGGTCAAAGAATGGATAAAGACGTGTTGGAGACGGATTATTTGACTTCCTGCTGAAATGTCTCACTGGCTCCGTCTAAAGAGCTCTGTGTCAGAATAATTCACAGTCTGAATCCCTCCGTGGTGTAAATATTAAATAAAATTCGTCTTTTTTACCGGAAAACTTCATCAAAGCCTCGAAGCGAGTGAGCCGCGGTTAAGACGGGGGGGGGGGTTTCTGACGGAGCGATTTTTCAGGAATAACATAAAACCGACGCAGCTGAAGTGTGTCTGAGCACCTCGACAGCTGCACACAGGAGCATATTCATAAAATCCTCGCCTCACTACCTCCTGTATCATGTTCGGGGACTTGCGGGGAAAGTCAAAACACTGCCAGGGGAAGGCGGGCGCGGCGGCTGCTCATTCAGGCGTGACGCGTTGGGTACGGAGACGAACGCTGAGGGCACCATCAGGAGTCAGCTTCATGTTGTTTTTAATGTGTGTGTGTGTGTGTGTGTGTGTGTGTGTGTGTGTGTGTGTGTGTGTGTGTGTGTGTGTGTGTGGGTGTGTGGGAGGGGGGGCTGCTCTGTGGTCTGCGGGGAGGTGAAGGACCGAGCATCTTTTTTAGAGTCAAGGTCTGAAGCTGCGTAATTTCAGAAAGGCTCTCGGGGGCCAGTAAATCACCGCCGTCCTCCCCGTGTCTGAAAACTCAGTGAGGGAGGTGAAAGGGCCTTTTGATGCGCGTGCAGTCTGGGGGTCCGCACAAAATGGGCTCAGTAAAATCCAAGCTGACCCCGAGTGGCGCTGTGAGTGCATGTCTATGACTGTTTGACCCCGAGGGCAGAAGTGAAAGCGAGGGGTCGGCGGCAGGGGTCAAAGACGGCGAGGAGTCCGCCAGGCAGCACAAAGTGCAGTTTTCAGCGGCCTGAGAAGTTCTTCACTCGCATAATGAGCAAAGAATGTAAAAGAGGATCTTCAAAGTGACACAAAACGAGTCATGATTCATGATCTCAGCCTTGAGATGAAGGGCTCAAAACTCAACACTGAGCAACAATATTTTCACGTCTTTTTGTGATTGTTCCTGTAAATATAGGAATTTTAAAGATCATATAAATTTATTAGGAGATTTTTTAAAAAAAAGAAAAAAACACATATTTTATGATTTAAAGCATCAAAATATGTAAAAAAACAAACAAAAACCAAGCAATTAATTGGCCAATTACGGTCACTTGCCTGATGGAGGAACCGCACCATGAAACGGGAGTCAGACTGAGCTTTGCTTGTACATCTGCTGCTCACAGCCGTCCCTCTGTTTGATTACAAAGCACACAGGCTTGCTTACAGTCATAGAAACGGGCATGAATGACGAGGGGACCTTGGTAGAGGAGTGAAGTGGTTGAAGAGCAGCAGAGGAGCCTGTCGAGTGGAGTGCAGCGTCTGGAGAGAGGCGCTGGTTGGTCGAGCCGTTCGCCCTGCTCGCTGTACACGACCCTGAAGTGAATCAGCCGTCAGGAGGGCCGATGGCAGCAGCCTGTGACCTCGCTGGAAAACTTTGTGTGTTTACAGTCAAACATGAATACGGAAACCAGGAGTGTCAAACCAACACGCTTTAATTTACTCCTGAACATCTAATTGTGAGTATTTGCTTTGTTTAATAAAGTTTGGCATCGAAGAAAAAAAGACAACCGACAGAAAATGTTAAAGATTAATCCAACTTTAGTCTCTGGAATTGATGGATTCAGTGTTTATCTATTGCACAGTGGAATTGCTCAAGAGGTTACAAAACCAGGTCTGAATCTAATCAGGCTTGTAATTCTGCATTTTGTGTCTTTAACCTGCTGTCATCGTAAAGCTTTTCTTTGTTAGTCACTGAATCAACCACGCGGCTCCCTGTGACGTGTAGAAAGTCATGGTTTGTCTTTGAGGGTTCTGCCTTTCAGGTTTCTGCCCCACTTTTTCATCTGCTCGCTCTGGGATCGTCGCTCAAGCCTGGATTTTCCTTAATAGCAGCAGGACTTTAAGGGAAATCCCTAATTAAAGAGGCTTGTGTCTGCTGTGTGTCACTCGCCCTCATCACCAAGGAGACTTTTTCCTTTTCCACAGAGGCTGAAAAGAACCTGAAGGATAACGTTTGCAGACACGTCTGTGTCAGCGACACGCCGGAGCTTTATTATACCACTTATCTTAAGTACCTGTTGCGCACCGTTGCAATCTGAGTGCGTGCCAGTTGACCACAATGTGGTGATTGTGAATTGGTGCTTAAAGGCTCAGTGTGACTTTTCTATTACAGGTTTTCACTCAAAGTTTCAGCTCCGATTTTCAATAAAACTGAAGCGCTCTCAGTAGCAAACATCCTGATTTTTTCTTATCTCTATTAGTGTGATTTAGATGCTATTCTGATGTTTGCATCTGCATTTGATGTTAGGTGCAGAAAATCAGTAAAAGAAGGTCTTCAAGGCCAAATTTTCTCTTCCCATTGGGGAGAACAGAGCAGCTCCTGGCAGCAGCCAGAAATAAGGGTTTGAGTTAGGATCTCTGTTTGGGTTTATTTTGGAGTTAGGGTTTCAACAGGACTAATCCTAAACCTAACAAAAACCCTAACCTGAACATTAACCCTGACTCTAATCCTAACCACCTTGGGATCCACGTTATTCCGCATTCCCCTCCCCAGTTTCCATCTCTTAACCCTCCTCCTCCTTTACCTGAGCCCCTTTTTGTTCCATGTTAAAATCTCGTGTTTTGTCAGAGTCAATGTTCCTTCGCGGACTTTCAGACGGACTCCGTTTCGGGGGGTTTGGAGACGTTGTCACAGTGACCTCTAGTGTCAGAAAAACGCAGCAGCAGCAGCTAAAGTTTCATCCTCACAGAGCGGGTGCTCTGCATCCTCTATGAAGTTGATTCATCGCTTCTGATTCTCTTGTTCTCTTCTCTTCTCGTAATGACAGAAAAGCAAAGTGTTGGTCTGATTTCTTTTTTTTAGCTCGCTTAACTCGCTAAAAGTTGAACAATATGAAGCAGTATATGGACCACCAAGCATGAAGTGGAAGTTTGCCTCTGAGCACGTGAGAGACTTTGGGATGGATGTGACCCCACCCCCACCATTCCATCACATGGTGCACCCCCGCCTCACCCTCACCCCATTGTTGTGCTGAATGAATGAGAGAGCGAGAGTGGCCGAGAGAGGTTCACTCACTGCGGCGTTCCAGCAGAGACTCTGCAGCAACGCATTCCTGCAGCCAGTTAATACTGGTTGAGCTGCACTGAGCGCAGATTACTGCCCAGTCAGTGAAGGCTGGTTACAGCGCACACATTTACCAGTCCACTCTGAGTGGGAGCAGAGATGAAGGTGGTGGCGGCGGCGGTGGTGGTGGTGGTGCTGCTGCTGCTGATGGTGCAAACTGCGACTCAGCAACGAGGTGAGTGAGCTTGTGCTTTGCTTCTTTGCTTCGTTATTTTTGTTTCACTTTACCAGGTCACAGTTATCAGGGACTTAGCTGCTTTCAATGACTGAATTAGCTCGTACTCGATGTAGTTCTAGTGTGTGTGTGTGTGTGTGTGTGTGTGTGTTTGTGTGTGTGTGTGTGTGTGTGTGTGTGTGTGTGTGTGTGTGTGTG
>JASSRZ010000002.1:3912499-3926612 GCA_032164315.1 Malacoctenus gilli
GATGGAGAGTGCACCCCCTGTCTTCCTGCAAAGGAGACGGGTTAATTTCACCCACCCTAACCCTAACCCTAACCCAACTCAAGGTGCCCCATACAGGCA
This sequence comes from Malacoctenus gilli, assembly GCA_032164315.1. NCBI lineage: Eukaryota > Metazoa > Chordata > Actinopteri > Blenniiformes > Labrisomidae > Malacoctenus > Malacoctenus gilli. Next base: position 3,912,599 of record JASSRZ010000002.1, read on the forward strand.
GAAACGTCGACGACGCACACGTTCTTTTCTTTTTACAGGGGCAAATGGATTTTCTTTTTTTTTCTTTTCATTTCATTTTTGTAAGGAAGGACAATGGTTTCTCTTTTCCAGTTTTGGAAAATGCTTTTATTTGAAATATTTTCTTTAAAAAAAAAAGCAAAAAGAACAAAAAAAAAGACAAAAAAAGTATATACAACAATATGGATTGTCAGTGGACAGAAGTCCATTATGGCAGGAGACGCCAGCGCCCTCGGGTCCATCTTCGAGGGAGGGCATTTGGAGGGATGGAGTGTGCGCCCCCTGTCTTCCTTCAAAGGAGATGGGTTCATTTCACCCACCCTAACCCTAACCCTTAGAGCACATCTTTTGCACATATCCCAAACACTTGCAGTACTGTATTCGAGCAGCAGAGTGCAGCAAACAGCCAGGTTTCCTCATGTTGAGGAGCCAAGTCCTTGTCTCACCTCACAAAAATATTTTTTTTAATTGACACAAAAAACAGTCCATAAAAAAGACTCATCTTGGTGATGAACAATTGCAGCAGCAAGCATCAGTTAAAGTCCGTACTTGTAGCAACTGAGTTCAAACATTAAATTTGAAAATGTACAGAAAATGATGAAAGGAGGAAATTGACTACACAAAGCAGTGTTAACGGGATCCTTTCTTGTTGAGATAACAATCCCCAAATCATCATTCTAGGCTGCAAATGGCTGCGCTCAAATCTTTCAGATTGAATTTCAAGCCAAAATAAGCTGATTTTACCGTCTTGTATTTGAATGAAATGAATCTTTAAAAGGCATTAAAAATAAAAAATAAATATTACCACCGACGCAAGAGGCTGTTTGCAGTTATGAAGGGAGGGGACACACCACTGGAATCCCTGAGTGGCACATTCAGGCCTAATTAAACACAACCTAATCTATTAAATACCACAATTCACATTATTGTTGGAAATACTTTAATGTTTTGGGGGGTTTATTTTCTCCAATCGTGGTATAACAGATGGACAACAAATCAGGGGGACTCCAGCTCATAAACAGTAGATATGGTTCAAAATAAACAGACGAGAGCACTTCAATCCAGACAGGAAAGATTTCTCATGAAATCACTGCAATAAAAACAAAGATAACAAAACCCAACACAGGTTCTGTTTGCAGCGCAACAGAAAATGGTATATTCATTAAAGGTTTGGTGACAACTTTGCCTGTTCCCAGGTTGCTCCAATAAAACTCTACATCTTTATAGCTCATTCTGTCTAGCGATGTCTTCCTCCAACGCCAATTGACCCCATATTTAGCACCTGATCCTGCAGCTGTGTGGTGGTAAGATCAGTCTCGAAGACCACAGGATTCATTGTCGTGCAGTTTGTTTGTACATGACTGTATACTGCCCTTGTCAATCCATGTAAATTTAAACTGTAATCGCACGTGAATGCGCTTCTAAACAAAAAAAGGTTGTTGTTTTTTTTTTCAAAATAAAAGCTCGAGTGCTTTGGGAGTGAACATTGTTACTTTTTTTGTTAGTTTGGTCTTTAATCGCCAGTTGTTTCAAAAGACTTCACGGAGCCTATTCATGACTCTTGAAACAGAAGTTGCATCTCCATTGTCTACAAACAGGCTTTCTGCTCATTTTGGTCAAACGTCTATTGCTGCTTCTTTATTTTGAAACCCACACACCCCTCCCGTCACAAGAGGGAGTCTGCAACATGTGGAGCTTGATCCTGGTCCTCTGCACGAGCGGCAGCTGAGAGGCTGGATTACAACGAAGATTTAAGGAGTCACATGGACTCAACTTTTTAACTGGTGGCCAGTTGTTGCACTCTGCTCCCTGATATGTCCGCTGTGAAGCAGCCACACACCGTGGTGTAACTTTATCACTTTTTAATATATATATAATAAACACACCTTGTTTTTGTTTTTTCTCTTTGTATCTTTTTTGCGGATTTCCAGCACAGACACCGACTGCCCCCTCCCCTCTCTGTGCTTTGACCATGCTGCAAACTGCACTCTCTCGCAACTGAAGCCCGTATTTTTTTTTCCTTTCTTTTTTTTGTGAAACGAGACTGTCGCGCTGCGCTGAAGGAAATAAGTTTTGCACTGACTTTGTTACAATGACTGAGGAGAGCAGGAGTGAGCCCAAAGCCGAGAGCGGGAAGGACTTGGAGAAACAGCTCCGGCTGCGCGTGTGCGTTTTAAATGAACTTTCAAAGACTGAACGGGATTATGTTGGGACGCTAGAGTTTCTCTCGGTGAGTATTGAGAAGAGTGTTTCCATTTGAAAGTGCACATTTTGACACACCGAAATGACCCTGTCCAATAAGCACAAACCTGTCAGCATGTTTAGTATGCGCAGCGCATCATCCTGCTGAGCAACAACGCCTCCAATTCAGTGTTGCAATTTACAAACGCTGCATCCAGTTATTGAGTCGTTTCAGACACTGAAAGGTCGCTGAAATTCGGTATTAACGCTTCCCACAAACTGAGATATTAACCATTCTGATTGCAAGCGTAAAATTGGAGTGAAAGTCCCAAAGAGGCATGTCACAGCTTTGGTTCCTGCAGCAAGTCAGTGTGAGGTTTAATCCTCTTCTGGGGTCTACTCAAGACCCCTTCCAGTCACCTTGTTGTTTGTCTACAGCAGTCGATGATCACATGGACTCAGCTTTGTCACACAGTGTCAGAAAACAGGTCAAGCATTCAGGAGACATGCTGATTGTGCCATGATGTGACCACCCTTCGTTGGGAATGTATGTATCATTGTCAGAAAAGACAATATGTCTGAAGGTTGTCAGACACTTTTATTTGCTTATCAAGAAAACTCGTGAAATGTTCTCTCTGTTGCACCACGTAGTGTCTCACAGGCCACTGGTCTGTGTTCTCCTCACTTCTACCAGATGCCGTTGAAAATACATGGGGCGCTGCATTTATTCTGCTGTCCTTTGCTAGTCTCGGCTCAAAAGCAGCAGGTGCGAGTTCTGCCAAAGAGCACAGGTGGACTCAACGAAAAAACCAGCAGAGCCAGGGACACATGCAGCCTCTCACTGGAGGGTAACACCTGGTGGCTGCATCACAGGAGTGTTGCGCTGTCAGGTCTGCAGTGTTCATGAAGGCATCAAAATGGGCTTCAAGAAGCAATCTTCTGTGTGTTAAGAGTGAGACTTTTGCTGCTGGAATTATCAAAGATATCTGTGGACATTTGAGGATGTTGACAGTTTTTGCAGGTGTGCTTCAGTATTCTCCCTGTCAGTCTGGACAGTGGGCTTGGTTGTCTGTTGCTTCTCAGACTGCATGTTCAATGCGTACATCCTGAAAACTCCCCTCCACCATCCAGATGTTTCCAATGGACAACCAGAAAGAGGAATGAGGGAGGCATTATCGGAGATGTGAAGGAGGGTGTCACATATAGGAATGTGTCCTCCTTCCCTCTTGTGGGGGCGGGTGGCGGAATGCAGCCACCCCTCCTTTATCTCCCCCTGCAGTGCTGGAACTGGGACTCAGTTCAGAGGTGACTGATCCTTCACAAGGCTGTTCTGTTCTGCAGCATCCGATTGAGATCTCACTGCAGGTGATATCTCAGTTAGTTTCGTCGGGGTGCGTTGTCGATGGCGTGAGCTGAATGGCGGCGGTGCTGATTCAGAATGGAAAGGAACAGTGACAGATAGACAAAGAGTCGATGTTATCATCTTTCCTACAACCCCCACCCTCACCCACCCCCAGAGCTCATGGAGAGGGTCAAGGAAGATAGTCAGGATGATCAAACGCAGCCCTACTGTAGAGAGTAGTGATATTGAAGACTTCATCCAATCACACAAACACACATTTTCCTTCCTCTGACTTCCTTAATTGCCACATGAGAACCAGACACACAGCATGCAAGACTGTATGTCTGGAGGTCATAATGGAATACCACCAGGACCACCCCCCTGTGTGAACTTCCTGGTGGAATAATCTAGGGGACTCCGAATAGCAGCAGGGAGAGGGGACTAAAATGGATACTGCTTGAGGGGTGAAAGGGAAAAAGGTTAGAAAGGATCACACAGTAGATATTGCCAACAGGGGTGAAGGATTGCGGGCGGGGGTCCCTGTGAGAGGCTGGGCTTGGTGCCGTCTCTTGTAAACCATACTTCCTGGAGGAGGAATTCCTCCAAAGTTAGGAAATGCAGGAGAACAATGAGGCTCCGGTCAGTAGGCAAAGTTAAACTGAAGAGCAGAGATTGCTGCTACCGATTCGTTGGACTTGAACACAATGTGCCACAAACACACTTAACTTTAAACGTGGTGGAAAACAACAGAGGGGATGAGGATGATTACTGCAATTTGTCCCTGGACGACCTGGACCTGTTGTGACGACACACCGACTTGTGGGAAAAATGCGGATTGCATCTGCCAAGTGTCACTTGTGGAAAGTCTAAATTTGACCTTTATATTGACTGTAGTTTCAGAGTCTTCCAGCTGTGAGAAAAAAAAGTTTTCTTGGAAGCTGTCCGAAAAATCTCCCCTAATCTTACATAGTGCACAATTATAGCCGGAGTTGGTGGGCTGCGGTGGACACTGGTGTTTATCTTAGACGTCTCAGAGCTGATAAAATGACAGGCATTCATAGAATCACCAAAGCGAGAAGAGCGAATCAAGACATAATGTAAACAGTCACTCTATTGAGGTCCTTGTGGAGTTATTTTTTTTGTTTGTTTGTTTTCCGTGCCACTGTCAAATGAAGTGCTTCGTACAGCCCCTGACATTGTTCCCCGTTGATAAAAAAGACATTGAAAGCCATTTGCTTGCATGATGAGCACTTACAAAGGAGCATGTGAAAAGGTTACAATGGAAACCTTTCATGTCCCGATCCTGGAGGGAGATCTGAGCCACAAGTTAACTTAATATATTCCGAAGAGCTTTGCAGTGCATTAAGTGGTCCCTTCGCTGCTGCCTTCCTCCTTCAACAAAAGCCTGTGTAATGTTAGCGTAATCTTAAACATTTTTAATCCCTTGCATGAATTGAAATAAAGATGCTTTCGGATTATGGATTGCTCGGGAATCCCAATTTCTCTCATGCTCTGAAAATTACTGATCATTGAGGAACGGAGAAAAGTAATTGGTCCTGTGCACTTACACAGCTGGTCCATCTGGAATCAGAGAATTTGGTTCAAAATCAGTTGCGTCCTTTGTTCCTTAATGACTAAAGAAAGGAGATCCAGGCTGATGGAGAAAACAGCCATTCAAAGGCTCCCAGGAGCCCAGGTGTTCCAGTGAACCCTGTCTTTGAGTGTTTGGTTCCGGAGGCTCCACATCTCCCTCAGGTTTTGATTTTGTTTGCGTCTTTGCTGGAGTTGACTCAAACTACAGGCTCCAAGACTTTATTTACTTTATTTTTTCCTGGAACACGTGACCAGCAGGCAGTCCAGACATGAGATGGGGTCAGAAGGGCCATGACGAAGGGCCTCGTATCCTCAGCGCAGGTGACCGGTGACCCCCAAAGGTCCCGGCCCCCCTGATTCTCTCCCTCTCCTGTGTTTCAGTCTGAAGGTGTCATGCCAGAGGTCCCAGGAGGTTTGATTGGAGGTTGTCTTGTAAATATATCTTCTGTATGATGCTTCATGAAAAAAGAGCTGACAGCATCCAACAAGTGGGTTGGTGCTCATATTCTGTTTGTTACACCAAGTGGAAAACAAAAATTGGAGTTTCATCCACTCTTCTGAAATCAATGAATAAAGCCTGACTAAATAATAGAAGCTTGCAGATTAGTGCTTCGCTGATGGTGAAAACTTCACTTTCTCATTGTGTAAGTAGTCATTGGCCAAAAATTGGCAGCTGATGTAGAAATTTGTGACAAATGTTCTGTTTTTAGAGGCAAAATATGTGATGTTGTTTAATTAGACTGACATCATGAGCCGCAGCCTGCAGACATCCTGATGAGGGTATTTTCCCCCCTTAGTGATAAGACACAGTGTTTTCAACACGTGTGCTAACAAACTGCTAGTGAAACAGGACTGAGCGTTTTTCGAGGCTCCTTTAAGCACAGAGTCTGCCAAAGGCCTTTTGCTGTTGCTTACATCAGTTTGTCTCCATAATGGGCTGCATTTTGTGATAAGAGATTCCACTGAGAGCCAGGCTGCACTCTGTGCCTTGATTGCCCGCTTCTTTATCCCCTAATGATTTCCTTTCTTCGGGAGTGGATGATCACCGCTCCATGTTGCTGCCTCCACACCTGCCTGCCTTCTTCTCCTCTTCTCTGTACATGTCTGACATCTTGGATTTTGCTGTTATTTGCCGCCCTATCTTAGCCTCAACTAGTTTTAGATACCAAGCTAACTGAATTGTGTGTTTTCTACCTCCTAAAGTTTATCATTAACCCCTGTCATGCAAGAGCTACATGTGTCCTCATCGTGGTACTGTCCAAGTTAGCTCATGACCAGCCTGCATTTGCTTGCAGTCTGAGTCGCAAGAAAGGAAGCAGGAGGAGGAAGTGACAGGAGAGAGCGACGACATGTTTTTCTCCTTGACTCTTTTTAATTGGATTTGGTCAGGCTCTCCTTTCTGGAGACTGCAGGCAGTAGTGACTGCCCACCCCCATCCCCCCTGTGAGGCCCCTGGACTGATGAAGTGGCTCACTTGCATTTTGATTTCACACTGCTGCCACTACACAAGCAGCCCGTTTTTTAAACTCTGTTTGGAAGAATGTACCTGCCACTTGTGCACCACTTTAGTTTTTTAACAGTCTGCATTCGAGATTTAAGTGTAAATGGGTTTTCTGTCTTACTTTTTGTACAATGCGACACCTGACTGCTTTGCACCCTCTCAACTCTGTGCAGTATCAGAACGGATCTGCGGTGTGTGTTATTATTAACCTGTTCAGGACTTGATCTCAAAGCTCAGTCCTTGCCTGCCTAGATGAGAGCTCATAACGATCAGTCCAGTGGCAATTAAACCTTTTCCTGCAGAGACCTTTGCATCAAACTTGAGTCTCATCTCAATTAAACCGGGAAGATAATCCTTCAAGTGTACTCTCAGCAGAGCCCCTGAAGTGTTTTTCACGCATTTAAATGTTTTATTCGTTTGTATTTACAGAATAATATTGAGTTTTTACCTCCAAGCCTCCTGCCTTCTTACATAATGCTCTGCGAGGGCTTCTTATTGAGCCCCGCAGGTTTATTTGGATTTTTGAAACGGTGACCTCATTGATATCTCGCTTGTTACATTGCAGCCTGTCGGTGTGAAGCCCCTACTAACAGGTTCTTACGCTGAAGAGAGTTCTTATGCTTTTGTCTCTTCGGGCCATTTTTCATGCAGGATTTCCTTCCTTCCTGGACCTCCCCGTCTTTACATTGTGCTGCATGTTTCCTGCTCAGCCACACATGCACACTCATACACTTCCCCCACTGTCTGCGCCAAGCAGAGTTGCGCTACAGATGCCCACTTAGCAGTGCACGGCCTCATTGCTGGGTGCGGGGGCTGCCTTGCCACCCCCCCCCTTTCCCAGTGCTGAATTTCGTTTATAAGTTTCATCATGCAGAAGTGGTGCCGTCCCGCTGCCCAGAAGAGAAAGCGGCCTTTGATTTGGGCACTGCCAGCTGCCTGGTCACATGGTGCCTACGTGTGACAAGTACAACAGTGGCGAGACTGCGGTAGACACTTGTCAGGATGTTCCATGGAGTGTGAAGGGGTCATCATCACAAGGGGCTCTGTGTCTGAGCTGGCAGGCTCACAAACACTTGCTCGGATCAGTAACCCTTCAATAAAGAGTGATGCACTCCTAAACTTTCAGCATTTCCATATTTCAGGAAGCAAAAGAACCTGTCAGCAATTTTGTGAAAAAATTTCTGAAAAGGTGAGAGAGGTTTTGTTTTTTTTCTTTTTCTTTTTTTTGGTCCACGACACAGATCCTCGTCTTTTCTGTTCCTCTGAACTCATAAATCAGTGTGCGAATCTGTCTGCTTAACTTGTCTAGACAAGCATGCAGCTTTTCCTCTGTGGTCTGAACTCAGGCTTTCCATGTCAGTCATGTGTCCGTCCATCCCGCATTGCAGAGCTCAGAGACTGTGGTGCTGACTGACCAGCTCGATGTGCTGGGAAATTCCACTTCTCTCCAAATTATTTCATTAAGCAGCTGAATGGGATTAGTTAGAGAGGCTCTGTGAGTTAGACAAGTCTTTCCCTGTGTCTGAGTATGTTCTTTCTTTCTTTCTTTCTTTCTTTCTTTCTTTCTTTCTTTCTTTCTTTCTTTCTTTCTTTCTTTTTTTGATTTTTCTCTTTGTAGTTGAAGAAAAGACATAGACATTCAGAGTTGTGATAGAATCAAACACAAATCAATTGGCAGATTTGGTGTTTTATATTGCATGAACTTTATGAACCAGGCTCACACAGACCTGATACTTGAGCTTCATCCAGCTTTTTATCTCAATTGTTTTTCAAAAGGACAAGTTTAAGTTGCTGAAAAGGTCAAGCCCCCTTTCAGAGTGTCCTTTGGTTCAGTGTCGCCATGTTGAAGTGATGCCTCCTGCTCTGATGATTCACAGAGAAAAAGGAGCCCTGATGAGCAGAACCCCAGCAGGATGGGGGGTGTTTGTACTGGCGGCATGTTCCGCTCGGCCAGAAAGGGAGTCGGGGAGAGACTGGCGGGTGGTTGTTTAGCTCTCCATTGACAGTGTCCAGTCCTGTCATGTGTGAGAAAGGCTGACTCAGCATGTTTTGTCCTTTCCTCGCCAGTCCTGGTGAAATGGACGGCTGAGGGGTTGGATGGCTTCAAATTGTGCTCAGACAAACAATCGGTGCGTGTGACACTCATGACTGAGAATGTGCCAGAAATTGGGAGACTGGCAAATCTGCTCGGTCACTAAAAATTATCAATACAATGTTTTGCTTTGTTCCTCTTTTTGGAATTACCAGCAATCAATGAGGGATACCGTGGATGGCTGTAAATGGAGATTGGTGTCTCTAGTCTCAGATGACTCCCTTTGTAAATTGGGTGTTGGGGTCAAAGGAACACTGCAATAACATCAAAGAGAACAAAAAATAGTCATAGGGCTAATTAGAAGTGCATGATGACTTTTAGAGGTGTCCTCAGGACCTGTTGAAGCCAGGACGGTCCTGGCTTTTTTTGGCGGGGGGGGGGGGTCACTACAAAGAGCCTTTTCTCTCCTTTTTTGATGTTTTGCTGTGTGCTCCTAGGACCAGGAACTCTTTGTATCTGGTCATCACTTATAGGATGTTAACACTGAATTACAGTTCCTTAATGCAGGAACTATGGTGAAGGCAGCATATCCTCCCTACAGAGTTGGATTGCTAAAAAGGCCTCACAAACTTCTCTTTTTACCCTCCCTTCTCATTCTGCTTCTTCCCCTTGATCTGTTTATCTCATCTGCTTTGCTGTCTCATTTCTTACACTGGCCTCAGTGTCTGCTGGGACTCAGGTGCTTCAAGAAGTAGCCCAAGGTTGCCGAACTGCTCATGTACTTGTTACTTTGACTGCTGTTCTTTATCACAGCATTCAACTCTCCATCCCGCAAGACAGTGGGGTTGTATGGATGTATGCCATACACTGCACATGCATACACCTATCCCAAAAAACTCTCTTTTGTTAATGAACGAAGCTTCACTGTCTGGTGATTCACTCCAGTAGACTTTGTCATGTGTAAGTAGTTGTTTGTGTGTTTGCCTGCAGCTCTGAATGGGCTTTGTTTGGCATCTTTTTTTTAATTTGTTAACAAGGGAGAATCCCCTAGCAGACGGTGCATCATAATGCATTGATTACGTTACAAGTATGGGGATGTGTTCAAGTCTTCTGTGAGATCTAAAGTGGACAAAACGTCTGTGCATATTTGTGTGTGTGTGTGTGTGTGTGTGTGTGTGTGTGTGTGTCTTTGTCTTTGTTTACCAACCAGCTCTCCAGTCCTGACAACAAAGCAAATCAATGGATTTGTCAGTGGACAAAAGTGGCAGTCTCTCTAATAGGCTCCAAGAAAGGCCTGCTTGTTCTTGTGGAGTGACAGTTTATACTGGTAGACAGTGCCAGTGAACTCCCTTTGGACCTTTTTCAATGGTGAGCAACAGATCCCACAGTACTTCCAAAGCACTTTAACTATGCACAAATTTAAAGATTATGCGCATAGAAGTGTTGCTCCGTTTTTTGGTTTGTTCTTAATTTTTAATCAAGCCTCTTTTTAATTCTCGGAAAAACATAGAGTTCTAGGTTAAACCAACTGATTTACAAGGAACTGAGAAAGGTTGTTTTGCATGTAACACATCAAACGTGCCACGTGCTCCGACCCGCTTCTTCATTGGCTCCAACTTGAAGACATAAACAGATGTTTGAGGCGAGCTTTGTACTGGATTCAGGCTAATTCCTGCAGCATGGGAGCAGCGAGATCGCTTTTGAGCTTTTTTTTTTTTTTTTTTTCAGTCAAAGCAACTTGTGGCATTGTTTTGCTCTTTGGAATCGTTGTCGGTCACTTTTCCTGCTTGTGTGAACTTGTGTGTTACCATCACAGTTGCCCCATTCAGCAGGGCGTGTGGATTTCTGACTTGCTGAAAGACGTATGTTTCTGCTCCATTTTTTATTCCCTCTTTTCACTGGATACATTCACTTTATTTTAAAGCACAAGAATGCCTGTCATTGTCCCCCCTTTTATGTCATTGCAAGTTTGCTGATATGAGGAAGCGAGTTGCCTCCGTTTTTTGCTCAAGTCTTCTTGTGTAGTTCATCTATTTCCCTGACAAGGATATAAACACATACAAAAGTTTAGGCTATTTCTTCCGCTGATTGTATCTTTCCAGCCTGGTGGAGAGATGCCAAAGGGACAGCGTTGCATAACATCCATCCCCAAGTGTTGTGAACTTGGTTGGTCTCTGGGCAGGTCCAGAGGACAAGGATGTGGGGAACAATCTCAGATGTCCATTGCCTGGAACAGAAGGCCCATTTCAGCAGACGAGTTATTGAGTGAGCTGTCACTCGGGTGAGATTTAGATACTTTGTTGCTGTGTTCTAGTAGCTGCTCTTTCAAACTCTGGGATAGAAAGTTCTGCGATTCGGGCTGCAGATTACCAAACTCAACTACTTTCGTATACTCGCAGCTTTGATTTCTCCCAACACTTTTTTGTGGCCCATAGCATGTGGCCTTTTTGTTGATTAATGGTAAGTGGGGCTACAAGCAGTGATTGGACGAATCTATTTGTCACAACCATCTGCTCTGCGGAATAATGAAAACTTTAATGGGGTTTTAATGTGTGGTTATCCCCACAGCGATCAGAGTGACAATCCAGGTAATTATACCTTGGGCCTCAGGGAGCGCAGTGACTTTCTGAGTTTCATTCTTGTCGAAATTTAAGATTTGTGGAGCAATATGTTGTCTACATGCGATAGAATATGAGTGCACCTGCTTTTTTTGAGGGGGGGGGGTAAATCAGTAACACCAAACCTTTTTATCGAAGATCAAAGGTCCTCACGAATAGTCACTGAAAGGAGAAATGCACTGTTTTTTAGCTTTTTCATGCTTTTTTGCATGAATATTTGCCTCACATGTGCAATAGAGTAGTGAATTAAAACTTTCTTAAGGATACCAAAATGTACAACAGATTGCACTAATAAAACCACTACTTGTTTTTCAGCATTACATGCTCGGCTCACATTGGTTGCATCACCGGTCATGGATGGCATCACATTGATTGTTAACACATTGACGTCAGATCAGAAGTGGACCGAAGTCCGTTTGTGATACAGCTGTGGCCGGTGCCCGAACATGGTGAATTCAATGTCCATCCAGTTAGAAGGAATGAAATATGTTTGTGTAAACGCTGCAGGATAGAGTAAATGTTTTTCAGTCTTGAAATATCATATTTTTAAACTGTCCCTTTATTTTGTCTTTGTGCTAGATTGTTTCAAAAACAAACTTTTTCTCTTGAAAGATTTTAAGTTTGTGTTTTTTTCACAAGTCAGTATTTTTTGGCAAATTACATGCCAACAAAAGGATCATGCACCTGGGGATTTAAATTAGAAAAGCAGGAAGCTATGTTCAGTGAAGCAGACATAAATAAATCCTGGTTGTGGTCCACTGGCAACAAATTACGGTATTGAATTTAAACGAGAAAATGTGAGATACAATACACTTGGTTTTTGTAAATGAGCTGAGCATTTATGCCTTGTTGTCAAATGCTACAAACCTGGGAATAGGTTTATATTCACATTCATCCACTGCTCAGCCACTGTTTCCATAAATCCAATCACGGACAGCAAGGCATGTTAAATTGGGGGTCGCGACTCAAACGTTGACAACCACTGGCTTACTGTTGAAAGAAGTATCTGCGTTGTAAATCCTCATGTTTACGGGACTGTTGCCCACAGCTATAGATGCACTGCAGAGTAAATGATCCAGATCTACAGATTATGTCCTTTGAAAAACAACTCCTCATCATTAAACTGAAGCGATATCCTCTAACGAGCTCATGTTTGATGTCACACTGACAAACAAGAAGCAGTGTTTTGATAAAGATTAACGCCTTTCTGGGTCTATGTTGCATATAAGTGCAGTTGGACCTTTGTGAAGGCCTGTGGAATTCTGCTCACTGTTTGTACATGTTAGACTTGCTAATCAGATGCTAATGTTTGCAAGTGGCAGAGTTGTGAGGCAAGGCAGCAGCAGAATTGTAATCAGTGTGGGGTTGGCCAGCAACAAAAGGGCTGATTATTTACCCTGCCCCCCACCCCCCCATTTTTATTCCAACCCTGGACGTAAACACATGCCTCATGCATTTACTCATACAGTTTCTTTTGAAGTGCATTTCCTCAATACATGATTGAGATGGGTTTTTTTGTGATTTCATGTCAGTTCATGAACCTCAATTAAACGTTGGCTTTGTATCGAGCTGGAATGTACTGTAGATTGGGAAAACAGCACCGCTGTGTTTTCATCTGTTACTGATCGGTCATGTCAAACTTTTCTGTAGCTTCACTGTACCCACCATTCCTTCCTCAGATCTCAGTGTCAAGTAATAAGTCTTGTTTGCAGGGTTCATGGTCGCATTATGTTGGCCTGCTGAGGTCAAGCTGCCCTCTGGGGGTCTACCCTGGCAGCAGATGGCGATATGGCCCTCGGTGGGCTGCGAAAGGAGCCACAGTTAAGCTCAAAGGCCTAGACAGATGTAGCCGCAGTTGGAGTCACAGTGTATCCAAAATGTTTGCCATTTGTCCACAGAGCTGCTGTTCCTGCCATTGTGTATTGCTGCTCGGAGAAACAAAGATTTATGCTGCTGTTCCGGTCTTTTGCCTTCTGTCTGTCACGTGTTGCCTGACTTGATGTGAAGCTGCCATGATAATGAAATAAGATGTTTTTTGATTGTGTTTAGCAAACTTGCAAACCGAGTTTGATGATGTGCAACGTTGAGTGTAATGAAGCTAAAGTTCTGGTATTTACCATTGTTTCTACCATTGTACCTTTTTTGTGTATTTCAGGAGTTCTTTGATTTTCACACCTTGCCTCTGATTTCATCACAGCTTACTGTGAGTTAAGTGCTTTATAGGACATCAATGAAAATCAAAAAGTAATGCAACCAATTTGTTTTGTGCTGCAGATAGACTCCCGCCTGCCGCGCTGTGTACTGAGCAACGTCGGCGTTAACACTAAGATTTATGCCCACTACCTATTGATGGATGTCCTCTTCTTTAAGAGCGATCCCTCAGGCAGAGTTCAGACGATGACTAATTTCTCTTTAGTCACATTTTAGGAATACATTCGGAGCGCACCTCCTTAATTTGCTATTCTCAGGAAGTGCCCCGAAGCATTAAATGACTTGTCAAGTGCCTGTGCAGCAGAGCAGCCTGGGAACCAGCATCCTCCGGGACTCCAGAAAGCAAAAGCACTTTCCATCCATCTCAATTCACACACTGCTGGCCTCCCCAACTCACATCCATTGCCACTTAACGTCCCTTTTGAAATACCATGCAGCACAATTGTATTGTGTGTGTGTGTGTGTGTGTGTGTGTGTGTGTGTGTGTGTGTGTGTGTGTGTGTGTGTGTGTGTGTGTG
>JASSRZ010000002.1:3934250-3950606 GCA_032164315.1 Malacoctenus gilli
GTGTGTGTGTGTGTGTGTGTGTGTGTGTGTGTGTGTGTGTGTGTGTGTGTGTGTGTGTGTGTGTGTGTGTGTTCTTATGTGATTTTACCTGTGTAGGAACTACTGAAGAGGACCCCAAGGAAGCACAATGACTTCACCCTGGTACAGGAGTCTCTACAGGTGATGAAGGCTGTTTGCTCCAGCATCAATGAAGCCAAACGACAGATGGAAAAGTTGGAGATTTTAGAAGAATGGCAGTCTCACATTGAAGGCTGGGAGGTGGGCTTCACACGAACTTCCATCGTCTATAACTGATCCCCCGGCTTTCTCATACAACAGATTATCAGGAGTTTTAAAGGAATTCATGATTATGTATATTGGCTTTGTTTCTTTACCCTTTAGACATCATTTTATAGGCATTGTGCACACAGATTGTCAACAATACTTGATTATTCTATCAAGGAATGCAAAAGAAATCTGTTTTCATCTCCTGCCTTCAATGATTTCGTAGATTTCACACCTTTTTTGCCAAGTTTTGGACCCCTTTGACTCCCGACTGAGCCAAATCTGAAAGGCCTGACTTACTTAAAGCAACTCAGCTTTACAACAGCAAATTAGAAAAACAATTCCGAGTGGCATGACTTATGCAGCTTGTTAAGAGCTCCTTTTACTCCCAGGGAACAATGACACACATTCAAAATGGCCAAGGTCTCTCTGCTTGGGTGAAGTGGTAGTTTAGGAGGTCATGCTTTTGGCTGACCAGCACTAACTCCATCAGGTCAATTGCACTAAGCAGTGTTAGCAGCTATTTGGAGGTAAATTTTGCCTGAGAAAGAGGTCAGAAGGCCTGAATGCGAAAAGAAAAATAGCAGCGTTAATTGTCTGTCAGGATTACTGACCACAGTGTATGGAGGCCCAGTTCTGGTTTCATAAATGTTGTTTTTGCATCACTGTTGGTATTGGACTGTTAATTTTATATCAGCAGAACAATCTCAAAACAGCTTTTAGTGTATTATTCTCCACTTTGTTTATATCCAAAAAATAGTTAGGCAGTGTTGCACAAAAGCATTGTTACAGCCGGTAATATAAATACAGGCACATGAAATATCTAATGGTTTTAGAAACATAATCTTGAGATAATCTGATATCATTTCATCCATCGACTTGGCTTAAGAGAAAGACAGACAAATGCACTCGTAGAAAAAAATAAACCTAGAGAAACTCTACACAGAATTTCGAAGAACATGCGAACTCCATGAAAAAAAATCTCCTAAACTTGGAATCAATACAGGATTGCATGAGCTGTGAACGTTCCATTGCATGTCTACACACACACACAAGTTGGACTAACTTTAGGAATCAGTGCGAGGATTAAAGTTGGGTGCGGTGATGTTCTTTATCCCACATAGTCCTGGCTACAGACTCGCTGCGGTTTCCTCTCAGTCGTTCTTATGATCGTAAACATTAGCTCATTCTGGAGCAGGAACCTCAAATTGACGCTCGCCAAGTTCCACAGCATGAAATGGGATGGAACTAAGAAGGTGTTAAAGAGCAGAGAGGGATAGTGAGCGATGCACGCATCTCCTTTCTCTGCGTGGGTGTGTGAGGAGTGATGGAGGCATGAGCAGTCGGAGTTCTCCCACCGTCCAGGCAGGTTCACTTCAGGTGGGAGCAACCAGACCTGGCCTGGTGTGGTCACCCAGTGACGACTGCCAACATCTGTCAGAGTGTCAATTGTGTTGCCTTTTAAAGCATGCGAATTTTAGCAAAGGAGTAAGTCGTTGCCAGCCGTTTGCTTCACATTTTGTTCTCCAGAGAATTATTATTAGAAGGATCCAGTTGTGGCGTTTGCTTGATTTGGCTTTCTTAGCTTTAAAAGTTCTGTCTTCTCTCCAGGTCATTTGCAGATACCACTTGAGAAATCAAGTCGAGATTGTCTGCTATATTTCTCAACTTAGTTGATGATGATTCCCGTTTTCCCTTTTCTCATTTTTCGGACTGATTTTCATTTGTTATGTCTGGCCTTCGAGTAACAACATTGATGATTGAAATCTGGAGCAGGCAAATGATTACAGGGTGTTTCGTTCTTGGCAGGAACAGAAAAAAAATGTTCTTTTTCTCAAGGTGACAAGAGCAACGTTTGCTTGGTTGAGTCAACTCAGACAGAAAAGTGCTGTTTTGTTTTTTCCATTGAGGAAATGCTGCTTTATAGTCTGTAGAGGTGTGAGCTGTTGGGCCTCTGCAGGTAGTCGAGAGGAGCTGGCCTTTCTGTGTTTGGTGTCCACACGTTCAACAGCTGCAAAATGAGTTTAACATCTGGTTGTAAGCCCTGAAATAGTGGGTGATCAAGAGAAGGAGTCCAGAGGCAGGAAGGAAATATGAAGGAGGGGACCAAGGAAAGTGAGAGGTGAGGAGGAGAGATGGGAGGGGAAGAAAAACCAAGGAAAAAGCGGCAAAGGTTTTTGCCCGCTGATGTCTCCAGCAGGAGGAAATGCTTCGCACATTTTCCACCTCTGTGCACATGGGCGTTATTTTTAGCTCTGAGGGGCCGATCAAACGTGGGACATAAATTCCCAGCATGGGCAAGGTAAGGGGAAAAGATGGCGCACTTTATCACATGCAGCAGGAAGCCCAGCATATATGGTGACCAGGCGCGACAAGGCAACACACAGTTTGAGAGGACGGGATGTTATTCTATAGAGGCTATTAACAACCGCGTATTTTAAAGTCCCACAGCAATCTGCTCGGAGGAAGCGGGGAGTGTTTTCACAGACCCCTGAGAGGGAGAACAGGAAAGGCTGGGCCCTGTATTCCCTCCTCCTGTGCAGACGCCATGTAAACCCTTTATAGTAAAGTTATAATTTCTTAAGATATTTAAAAAAAAGACATCAGCTTGTTTGTTTGGATTCAAGCTTTTTGCCAACATTGTTCCTTTTGTTTCTGTATGTTTAAGCTCATTTCTTTGTGTCTTTAACCTTTCGCCATTTGCAGGGCTCCAATATCACAGACACATGCACAGAGATGCTAATGCAGGGCGTCCTCTTGAAGATTTCAGCCGGAAACATTCAAGAGAGGATTTTCTTCTTGTTCGACAAGCTTTTGGTCTACTGCAAGAAGAAAAATAGGTGTCCAATTCACTTTTTTTTTACAAACTATATTTTGAGAGTCTTGTGTTTTTTTAACCCACAAAGCAAAAGATGAATTAACATTCTCATTAGGGTGTGTAGAGAAGGAATGAAAATATTGTTTATGCTAGTTTCTCGTTTCCCTCTCTCTGAACTTCTGTTGAACATTCAGAGCACACACATAAATAATTCATTGCTCCAGTTCCTTTTACTTTTTTAAAGTAATCTGAGACTTGTACCATGGGAAGCATTTTTAATTTTTATTTTGTGAACTTCTGTTAGATTTGTATCGATGCCTATTGCTCGCCAAAATTAAACTCAAAGTCCCACTATTATTTTCCTCATGTAGCATTTTCTCTCCATTCAAGGCGTCTAAAAAACAGCAAAGCTTCGACTGAGGGTCCTCGCTACCTGTTCAGAGGGAGAATCAACACTGAAGTGATGGAGGTGGAAAATGTGGACGATGGCACAGGTGGGCGATGCTGCAAAAAGACTCCATGTTTGCTTTGGATGGGAAGAGTTTGGCCTTTTTTTCTCTCTTTCTGCACTTGCTCACTCACTTTTTTTAAGTAGCTCTGGCTGTGCAAGTTCAAAAATATGCCATAATAACTCACTGAGGTTAGCTGATTTTTATACTTGGAGTCGCCGATGGAAAAATAAGATTTACCTATAAACATATTTCAGACATCTATAGTTATGTATCCTTGGGGCTGCTCCCGGTCGTTGGTAAACTCGCACACTTGTGTCTCTTGGCCTTGTGGAGCCTCTGATTATCATTTATATTTGTGGAAGCCATCATTTCCTTTTGAGGAGTCCTCGATGGGGCAGTAACATTGAGTGGGTTTTTTTGGTGAGAGATGGATGGGTTTGGGCCTGGTGTGCGAGCGGGAGGATAAACATGTGAAGGCGGCCGGCAGAGCAGCAACTCGTGGGTGTTCCGCACCACAGGCAGGAGATCTCAATCTGAAATCAAGGGTGACAGGAGTATTTTACCCCAGATTCCTGCATAATGAAAGTGCCACGACTCTTCCGCAGGCACACACTTGCTGTTCGAGGTCAAAAAACACCCTTGAGGCTCTAAAAATAAAGGACGCTGTGCCAAGTATGCGTTGGGACATCATTGCAATTGATGATTGTAACGGTTGGATTTTTTGTTCCTCTGCGAGGATGTAACAAAAAGCAGAGATCAGCTGGCAAAAATGGTCCTTCAGAAATGGAACAATTTGAAATGTCAAGGTTCAATTAATCTACTTAAGGGTTTTTTTTGTTTGTTTTTTGTTTTTACGATTTGAAAGCAGGTTGTAAATCCAGATTAGGCATCAGCTCTGACGCAGTTTTTTCAGTCGTAAATAATGCTGATAGATAGTCTGTCATGTGTATATGTGTAACCTCGTTTGTCTCATTAAAGGAGAAGAGTGTTAATCAATGAACCACTCGATGGAGAGGCCAAGTGGGCTGGAGCTCGAGCACAGAGAAATGAGTCTGTGAGACTGTGTGTACACCGAGCTAGAGCTTGGTATCCTTTAGAGATCAATGTAAGACATATAGAATTATTGTCTTATTTTATCACTTTCAGTGTTTTTTTGTTTGCTCTTTTTCTTTCCTGCTCATCTGACTGATAGGAGTTTGTTGCGATCTCTGTTGTTTTCAGAAGCAACTCATTGGATTTACAGTTCATGTCATCACTGTGTTTATTGTGGTGACCCTCATTTACTGCGAACCCAGTTTCCCAAAGGCTCTGTTTACAGAGTCGTGATTGGTCTAACCGCTGATCGATGACCCTTCCCTTCAATCGCAGGGAAGTTAGCCAGTGAAAAAGGTCAATCTGTGTCAGTCCACCTCACCCTCCCAAGTGGAAGACTTTGGGTTTTTTTAAAAACTTGTAAGAATAACAGCTCTTTCCTGCCTGTGTGCTCTCCTCCTGTCAACTACAGCTGACTACCACAGCAGTGGCAACATCGTGAACAACGGCTGGAAGATCCACAACACGGCCAAGAACAAGTGGTTCGTCTGCATGGCCAAGACCCCGGAGGAGAAGCAGGAGTGGCTGGAGGCTATCATGAAGGAAAGGGAGCGGAGGAAAAGTGAGACGGCTCTCAATGGTTTGTCAGTATCAGGCCTTCAATGAGTCAAATCACTGTAGAGCCAGGATGAGAAACACATTGGTTCTCTCTTTTCTCATTTCTCCATGCAGATGGTTGGAATGAGATAAAGAGGAATATAGATTCAGCTTAGGAGTACTAGAATCTAAATGATGCATGAATCACAGCCTGGATTCATGTCTGGTATCATGCATTCATAACGAAAACTAAATTGAACAAAGTGCTCAAACTTTTTCTCCTGCCACGCGTTTACACCGTTTTCTTTAGACAATAGAAAGAGTGCAAATAAAGGGTACAGCCACTGGTTTAGGTCATTGTATTTGTCTTGGCATGAAAAGATTATTAATGCCGTGATGCTGGCACTTGTTTTCGGCCTTCACCCCTCCACCTGGCCATTTCCTCCATAGGTCTGAGGCTCGGCATGGAGCAGGATACGTGGGTGATGGTGTCAGAGAAGGGAGAGAAGCTCTACCAACTCATGACCAAGGGGAACCTCATTAAGGACCGGAAACGCAAGCTCACCACTTTCCCCAAGTGCTTCCTGGGAAGGTAAGGCTCCTGCTGCTCAACCTGATGGGCTGATAGTTTAGTGCAGTGACTGCAAGACAGGGTGAGTGACAAGCTGGGTGCCTGTGCAATGATGAAACCATGGGTGTAGGTGCACTTTTAAGACGTGTAATCATTGTATTTCATGTGAAATGCAGAGAAATTGTGATTACACCAAGCCGGTCTGAGATGAATTTTGTTTTTTCTTTGGCAAGGATTTCTGAAGGAAACAACAGAGAAGGAAGAGTTGATGTTCTTTTTGTTCAGGAGACCGTGTGTTATGTAGATCTCTGGCCGCAGTCATGGGAAAATCACGTCCAGGCAGATTTAGTCCATGAATCTTATTTAAGGATTATTGGTGTGGCGTCTGGGGACGGATTGGCCATTGAAAGCCAGTCATAAATCACAGGGAGATATCCCTATGCGCCTCAGCAGACTGTCCACTCTCTCCCTCGCCATGTTAGATCACAGTAAGCTCTCTGCAGGGAATCCATGAGGTAACCTGCTGAAGAGGCAACACACTGCTGGAGGGCAACTGTCTGACTGTTTAAGTGTGTTGTTGCCTATAAATGTCTCTGATTTCTCATTATTGAACCGGTTGGCTCACCATGTTTACCTTTGATCCGTCTAAATGTGCCCATTTGTTCTGCATTTATTGATAAGATGTAATACACTGTGTTCCATATTATTTTGCACCTCTTTTTTTTCAGATTTTCCTAAATAGTCAATGCAAATGACAGCTAGCATTGGCCTCTTCAACCCCTGACATTCTTAAATATTTGATATCAAACAGTTTGATTTCACAGATGAACCCCAAGATTTCAAGATACAAATGTCACTTTTTCATACTATTTTCATAAGCAGAGTTTTAACTGCTAACTTCAAATAATGAGGATTTTAAATGACTTTATACTTCTCTTGGACTTTAAACAACCAGAATAAAAGGAAAATAAATCAATACTATTTATCTGTACCTTTTTATATCTAGATTATTTTTAGGTGGAAGTGTAAGTTCAATCAGATATGTTGTAAAATACTTGGCACAACTCAACATGCCTGATTGTTAAAGATGGAGGTTCTCAAGTGTGTGATGGTGACTCTGGATTTCCTTCCCAATGCCGCTGCAAGTGAAAGGGTTAAAGTCAGATCATTCGTGGCTACAGGGTTTAACTGCTCTCATTGATGTTTGTGAGCTTCAGTGTGTTTGTTTTATTAACCACCAGAAGAACCCGGTTCCCAGTCCTTCTCCAGCCTCCCCTTCACCTTCACAGCTTTCTACAGGAAGTCCTGACAGGTTTTGCTCCTCGTTTCCGTTCTTATGCAGCACACATTTTGCCAGAGTCTGTCAAAGGGAGTGCAGACTTGGTGAGAGTGGGAAAGTGACGGAGCTGGTTGAGATTAATAAGGCCCCCTCCCCCTCCCTGCACACTTGGATGACCACTTGTGGTTAAAGATGCCTCTCCAGCTCCTTGCCCTGATTTTGGAGATGATCACATGTAGGCGTATTTGGAGAATAGAAACCAGCATTTCATGTCTCCGATAGAAGCGACATTGCCGACAGCTTTGCCTCGGCCCCTTCCCTCCATTTACCCAGGGTTATTTCTGGGGCTTGAACTCCTCCTCCTTCAAATGCTGCAATCTTATTTGTGGTTTCTCTTCTGCAACTGGGTAATTCATCAAAGAGAATGTGTGTGACAGCCACCTCTCCAGACGTTATCATTCTACTTTAAACCTGAAACAATCGGAAAAACAAAGGAGCATGTGTGTGCTCTATAAAAGACACATGCCTGGAACTGCTGTTCATAACAGCTGTGGATGAAAAACACTTTGAAAGCTGACTACGAAGGTTGGACATCCTGCAGGGATCTATGTATATCTTTGTCAATATTGGGTTTGTTTTTGGGTTTCTTTTTTTTTCATTAATCTGAAGGCATCTCCAGCTCTGACAGACTATTTAATCATAAATGTGACTCGATTAAAAAATGAGAGCTGTTTTTTTTGTTGGAGGAAGTTACATTCACAGTTGGACACTCACCACCTTATACGTTTGGTCAATTATGCATCAAATCAGATGATGCATGTGACTAGTTTTTCCATTTTTTAACCTGCTCCAGTAGGTCGATGACTGACATTGGCCGCCGACATCAGGGCCTGGAAGGGACCGCTGGAGAATTCCTTGCGTGCTGTTGACTGTGTTTGTTTGGCTTATGTGTGAGAGTGCAGGGAGAAGATAATCAGCCCTCTGCCTTCTGTCTGTCTTTCTGTCTGTCTGTCTGTCTCTCTCTCTCTCTCTCTCTCTCTCTCTGTCTCTTTGTCTCTGTCTGTCCGTCTCTGTCTGTTTCTCCCCCTCTTTCTTTCTCTGTCTGTCTGTCGGTCTCTGTGTGTATGTCTTTCTCTCTCTCTCTCTCTCTCTCTCTCTCTCTCTCTCTCTCTCTCTCTCTCTGTCTCTCTGTTTATCTGGGACACTAAATTACAGAGAATTACCCCATTAAGCTTGTTTGGGCCATCAAAACGTAAGTCTGTTTGTTTGTACAGAGATTGTTTTCTTCCTCTTCCCAGTTGTAAATGATGCGGGGAGAAGTATCTTACACTTTCCTTCAAGGCATTCCTAAGCTGCAATTAAATTCTTTGTTTTCGATAGAGTTATATTGCGTATCTAAAATAAATAAAGGGGAAAACAGACAGAACACCAGAACCAAAGCAAGCTAAGTGATTCCACAAACAGATGTGCAAATGAATCACGAGGCTTTGCCGAGCTGATGTTTGTATTTTTTCAACACATCACCAAGTGTAGTCAAAGCTCCCTCTGGCTGTCTCTCTCCAGCGTTCATGTACTGGTAACAATCCCCATGTTTCTTTGTGTATTTCTGCTCCTTCCCCAGTGAGTTTGTGTCATGGCTGATGGACATCAGTGAGACAGGCAACCCTGAGGAAGGAGTTCATCTGGGTCAAGCTCTGCTGGAGAACGGCATCATCCACCACGGTGAGATCAACATCCTTTCCTCCCTCACAGAGGCGTCGTCATTATTCACTCCTCAAAAAACTCAAAGGATTTAATTTGCTTCATACACGAGTTTTGGATCCCACGGCAGGTCCTGCGGGAACCGTGTCCCGCTCGTCTCGGATCCATCGCTGCTTGCAACAGAGTTACAAACGTGTTCGGTTAACTTGGCAGGAAAATGGCTCGGACTTACAGGGCAGCGTTCCTCGAGGGACCAGAGTTTGAAACCTCTGGTGTACAGCACGTACAGTCTTGACCCGAACTCTGGCCAAGCTCACTCAAGCCTCTTTATACACCAAGGAGAAAAGTGCTGAAGCCTGCACAGTGGCTGCAGCTGTCTGTTTTATTGTCCCATTCGTACACTCATTTGGTATGTCAAGTTATAGGTTCAGAAACGCATCTTTTTTTTACACTAAATTTTTTTGTGACTCTTTGATTCAAAGTGTTTCTAGTTGCAGCTTCAGCTACTTCGTCCTTTAATTTCCGCTTTGAATAAAATCTGTTGTTTTTCCATTCCATGATATTTTTTGCTGTGAAAATAAAACATGACATAGTATGATTATTGTATTATAATAAATAGTTTGAAATTCCACAGGTGAATGATTGTGACCCAAGACAGAGTTGAGCAGGATGGTGTGCTAATGCTAAGCATTCAGGTGGGCTTGAAGACCCACTTTGTGCCCCCCCAAAAAGAGTGAGGGTCCAGATCACGTTGTGTCTTAAATCACTCATGGGGCACTTTACTACTTCCTCACAAAGAAATGAGATTGGGCTTTCGAGCCATCCCCGACAGAGAGGAATTACTCAGAGCCTCTCAGAGCCCTCTCACAGGGCGCTTCGAAGTCCCTGTGTGAAAATGATAGAATATCTTTTCATAAAAGCCTTTAGAGGAGTCTGTTCGGCTGCAGCCAGGAAACACAGCCAGCCGGGACTGAGACCTCCCCAAAGTCGTGGAGCAAG
Organism: Malacoctenus gilli; assembly: GCA_032164315.1. NCBI lineage: Eukaryota > Metazoa > Chordata > Actinopteri > Blenniiformes > Labrisomidae > Malacoctenus > Malacoctenus gilli. Next base: position 3,943,964 of record JASSRZ010000002.1, read on the forward strand.
GGGCTCCAAGCCACTGTGTTATCTGTGGCCACTTTGTATGAGGTTTGAGTCCTTCTCCTGTCCGGAAAGCTTGCTTTTTCACGCAGCCCTGCTTGACTCGAATGTGTTTTTAAACCTCTTAGACTTTCAAATTTAAACCAAGATGAATAATACTCCCTTGAGGCTTGGGACTTTATTTTCTTGCTTGTTTCTTTTTTCCGGCACATCTGACTGACACCTTTTTCAATTGCGTCTTTTCCAGTCACAGATAAACACCAGTTCAAGTCTGAGCCTGTGCTGTACCGCTTCCGGTACGATGACGGCACCTACCACCCCAGAAGTGACATGCATGATGTTATATCGAAGGTAACGCCTGCAATACCACTGACTCTGTTATGCATAATCCAGTTTTAAATTCACATTTCTGAGCTTTCTGCCTTTATGTCTTAGGGTGTTCGGCTTTTCTGTCGCCTCCACAGCCTTTTCACTCCCGTCATTCGGTAAGAGGCCTTTTTTTGCATCCCCTCCAGTGCAACCAATCCAGGTAGAGTGACAGTAGCTCATCATCTGGTTTTCAGACCTAATAATAGTCCAACCAGAAAGCAGTGAGTGGGCGAGAGCCAGAATGACACATAGAGAGAGAAATGTCCCAGTGAACCATGAGCTCATTGTTTTTAAGAGGAGCTGACTTATGGGGACCTGGCACAGATGGTGATGGAGTGTGCGGCAATTGTGAGTGATTGAGCGTGGCAGGTCCTATCTGCCAGGTTTCAAAACACAGTCTGACTCTATTAGCCCTGAAGTCATTTGGGTACATCGTAGACACACAACAATCTTGCATGTCTTTTCCATGCTTATGAGAGAAGAGTTGTGAAACGGTGGTAAACAATGTAAACAAGGACGCCTGTCTCTCTTTTTTTATGACACATCATCTTCAGTGAGTTCGCTCTCGATTCAGAAAACTCTGTGACAGGAAGTAGTTCTTTTGCAAAAAACGTGATGCCAAGCTTATTGTTGGCCCTCCAAGCTAACAAACAACCGAAGATGAAATCAGAAAAACTTGAGTTTTATATAATAATGTGACGAAAACAGAATACTTTTGGAAGCCACGCACAAAATCCTTGTTTTGATCTGTGAAGCTTCATGTCCCGTGATCTCATTGTAAGTGGCGTCTTCCAATATCCGACAATTGGTGATGCCTGAAACAACATAAACAAGGTGAACCCAAAGCCAAATGCAGAACAGGTGTCGTGAAAATGCCTCTTCAGTGGACCAATTTGCGGGTCTGAGTTTGTTGTTTGTTGTCTGATCCTTCCAAATTCTGTTTGAACATTGTTTGAGGAATGGGCTGCTAATGCGTTTCACAGTGACGCTCGAGATCAAGGATGGCTGTTTATGCTGGATTTAGAATTGCCTGTAGAAAAGCTTTAATTTCACACACAGAAAACGATGCCATAGCTGGAGGGGGGCTCGTTGATCCTTCGTGTTTTCCAGCGGAGGAGCTTCTCTGTCTTTCTCTTTGATCTGACTGCTAAAAAGCCCCAAAGGCAGGTTCGTGTGTGTCCCATCGCGGAGTGCGAATTCAGTCTTGCTGGCATTTGTATTGGAGGGTCAAACCTCTTGATGTCACAGCTCCTGTCTCTGCAAAGGAATTGAGCTGCCGATCTGCCCAGCGTGTTCCCACTCAGAGTCCAGCACAATACATCACAGGGCCTGGGAATGCTGGGGTTTAATTGGAGCAAGCGGCCCCTGCCTAATTAGGTGGAATTTCCTGGCAAGACCAGAGAGATGGGGCAAAAGAGTCTGCTGCCCTTGCACCGCCAGACATAGCACCCCCGCCCCCCAATCCCCGAAACAAGAGATGTGTGGCTCTCTCTACTGCACAGTCCGGGGGACTGCATTGCACAGTACCAATTGCCCACTGTACGTTGCTACTCTGTACACCTAGTTATATGTTGAAAGAGATGATGAGAGGAATTTTTCAAGATGCTCACATGAGGACTGCAAACCAACACAATCCAGCAACGGTCACTCATAAATTATCTTCTGAGACAATGGAAAAACTGGCATTTCAGCACAGCATCTCAAATTTTGACAAGTTTTCTTTATTATGCAAATGAGCCTTGCCAAAATTCAATATTTATGGATTTATGAGAAGGGTTTACAGAATAAACAGGCTTCACTGAACTTGACCAAATTTATCAAGCCTCAACACCCAATTAAGTCCTAAAACAGACTTTATGTCACACTCAGCTCCCAAGCCAAATCAAACTGTCGAAGTCGCTGCTTTCTACGTGTTGTGGCAAACTTATTTTTCAGGCAGCAAGTTAAGAGCCGCCTCCTTGACCTTTCCCTCTGTTTCCCCTGAAACTGCTGTTTCTCCATCCCCGACATATGGCTACCCACTGGCCTGCTGTTTACCCCCCATTTTTCACTCTGACAGCCTCACTGTGCAGCAGCCACCAAGCCCAAATTTCCCTATCTACAGTGTCCCATTCAGGGAAAAATGCAGTGTACTGCTTGTGTCTTTGGGTCAGAGCGGTTTTGTGCATGGCGCGACAGCCCATCATCATGCCTCGATGGCTCGAACTGACTCCACTGTAATCATCAGACATCAACACAGACTGTCAGATGCAGTTATGTAACAAAATGTTTCATTGTGGAGGAGAGAGGGCAGCCTTCGGCCTCTGGTGCTCCGTATTGTTGACTTCATCTTCACCCATAACCGTCATTGGACCTGTCTGAACAGAGTGCACTGGATTTCCATCCAGTGGGACTGGTGGAGTGTGTGTGTGTGTGTGTGTGGGGGGGGGGTAACTCCTCGGGGTCTGGCAGAGTGTGCAACACCACACCACACCTGCACCAACCTGGGACCAAGCACTGTCGTGGCAGTTTCCAGCTTTGCTCTGAGGAATGCTGTTTCAATGTCAGCAACCATCAGAACTCACTGAGATTTATGACCTATGCACCAGTGCATGAGAAGTGGCTTTTCCTCCTTGACAGTAGGAATTGTTAGCCCTCCCTTTGGCGTTGAGTTTAAATGGACCGAGCAAGTACTTTTCTACATTCTCTATCGAAGTTTATTACTGTTTAAGTGAATAGTGAAATAAAACAGCCCAAGAATTGCTTTCGTGGTCCTTTCAGTGAATTTTTTCTTCTTTTCCCCACACAGGGATAAGGACTATCATCTGCGGACATACAAATCAGTGGTCATGGCTAACAAGCTTATAGACTGGCTCATAGCACAGGTAAGTCCTCACTATTTACACACTTTTCATGGAAACGTATAATGGGTAAATGACCTCAACACATGAACATTTAAGCAAAGAAATGTATAAGAGAAAAAAAGATGGAAGGGGGGCCATTGCCAAAACAGCCACTTAAGATGTGCAGCAGAGAAAAGGAACGATGAAACTGGAGACTCTCCTCAGAACCAAGTGGAAACCAAGACAGAAAAGCAGAATTGATTGGACAGCTGAGCTCTATTGACTGTGGCAGAGCGCTTTGAGCTTGAGTGATTGATAGTCTTGTGCAGGATGACAACAAGGAATGAAATATATACAGCCGCCACCAAAGAGTTCCATGAGATCACATGTTGGGGGGGAGGGGGCTGCTGTTACATATGTCTGTTGGTACATATGAATGCGTTTCAGCCAGGCCAACAGAGCAACTCACAATTCTTTTGTGGAACTTTGCAAGCAACACAGCCAGGATGAGATTTTGGCTGTTTCGTGTGGGGCACAGAGCTGTAGTATTGTAGCGCCCTAGAGCTGCAGAGCTGTAGTGCTGTCATGCTGCGGAGCTGTAGTGCTGGAGAGTTGTAGAGCTGCAGAGATGTAGTACTGCAGAGCTGCAGCGCTCTAGTTCTGTAGAGCTGTAGCGCTCTAGTTCTGTAGAGCTGTAGCGCTCTGGATCTGTAGAGCTGTAGTGCTGTAGAGCTTCAGATCTACGGGGCTGTAGTGCTCTCGAGCTGTAGTGCTGCAGAGCTGTAGAGCTGACCTGAGGGCTTTTGGAGGCAGAAACAAAGGGAGGTTGTGCGAGTGTGGTGTTTTGACTTTTTCATGAACCAATGTAGCTTTTGTTCCTCGCTCACTGTTCCTTTATCTTCTTGTGCCTCTTCTCCCCCCTTGGAATCGCTCACTTGATCCCCTGTCTGTGGTCGAATCGGTGTCTTTTTTCCTGTGTTCACTCTTTCTCCTTGTGCAGGGAGACTGCAGAACGAGGGAGGAGGCGTTGATCTTGGGGGTGGAGCTATGCGACAATGGCTTCATGCATCACGGTACGGCGCTTTTCAATGCCGAGGATTTCAACAGACCGGGAGAAAAAGTTCAAATCTTGCCTAACCAGAGAACAATCTTTATCACTGAGGAGAGTTGAATGTTTTAATGCAGCGATGTTCCTCCAATTTAGCCTCAGGGGTCACATACAGCTTAATTTGATTTTAGCTCGAGCAGTAACTTTTTTTTCACCACCAACTTTTCTTTTTAAGACACTGAAAATGTCCAAATTCAACAGGCTTATTACCAACTTAGCTGAAATGACCACAGCTAGCTTTTTCTAACCTCTTGTACATGGGCATTGTTGCCATCTGCTAGTCAGTTCTGGAATCTCACAAAATCTGAAGAGTAAGTTTTTCTTTAAAGTTAAACACTGGCCAAGTGGTATTTTGCATCCTATTTTAGACCTTAGCCACTCGTGTTAGCTTTCCATTCCTAATTCCTTTCACATGCTACAGAAATAGCACCGTTAATTTTTTTTTTTTAATTCCAGTGAAAGAAATTGTTGTTTATCCATGACTGTATACAACCATTGATGCTATTTGCTATGCATTTGAAGTGGCAGCCACTTGGTACAAGCGTGGTTTAACGTTGCATGGAGAGACTGGAAGAAAACACGGACGTTTGACAGCTTCCAGCCCAAAATGGACAGTAGCCATGGTTACAGTTTGTTTATGGGAGTCACATTTGTTTTTAGCGTCACGTGTCCCTCATGCCAAAGTCCACATCATACACACTATGTCATGAGTCATGGTGTGTCTCCTCGTTCCCCCTCATGATGTAGCTACTAACAACCCACAGTTCAATCCCCACACTACAAATTACCTGCACATCCATAGAACATAACAACCACAACCACCAAACTTCCCTTCACATCCAGCCTACAGGATATTTGTACCATTCGTGCCTGCGAATTATTTGGCCTGACGATGTTGCTATGTTTATTTATTTATTTTGAATTTAAAAATTGAAGGTTCTTACAGAAGTTGCGTAATGTTGCCACTGAGACTGGGTCCAGACATGGGGAGACGTTACCATTAGCACTGGGGACCCCTTTCTTCGAATGTAATTGGTCATTTGGGCATTGGGAGGTGTATGGTCTGTATGTGTTAAAGTGCTTGGGCAAGCTCCATTTGGCAGCGGATACCGTTGTGGTCACACTTGGATGTAGTTGTCTTCTGAACTTAATGCAGAATGAGTTATAGCATCATGTAATTCTGCCACTGCACAGCAGTAAGCACCACAGCTTGTTTGATTTATTTCACTTACTTGAAAATGTGCAGTAGTAAGGATGAAATAAGTAAATTAGTCTCCAATCTTCTATCAGTTATGCATGACATTGTTCATACAGGAGAATTCACCAGGGATATTTTTTTCATTCTTATTGCCAACCAGTTCTTACAAATATCCTCATGATGACACTTTGCATTATGTTGTGTGCTTGCTCATCTATTCGTAATCATGCCTGGCTTTGTTGTTACCTCCCTCAGTGCTGGAGAAGAGTGAGTTCAAGGACGAGCCTCTGCTGTTTCGTTTCTTTGCTGATGAGGAGATGGAGGGCTCTAACACCAAGCACAAACCCATGAAGCATGACCTGAAAATAGTGGAAAACGTCATCACGAAGTCTCTCCTGGTGAGTGCTCCTCAGTGCGTCTGTCTGATTCGATAAGATTTTCCATAATTTATCCGCAGCTTGCAAGAGGCACGCAGCTGTGAAAAAAAGTAATAACAATACAAGAGCATAATACTTTTCACGGGACTGAGACTGTAGTCCCACATCTGCTGCTGCCTGTCTGTCTATGTCAGTAATTTTTTTTTTTTTGCTTTTTGTGTGAGTTTGTGCGTTTTCCAAACGTCTGAGTCTAACGTCTGACCCTAACCCTGAGACACGTTGTTGTCCAGATAAGGCCGAGTGATGGAGGCTACGGCTTCACCCTGGAAGAGAGAAACCGAGTCCCCATCATCAGGTCTGTGGAGAAAGGATCTCCAGCTGAAGTGAGTCTTATGCACGGCATTGGTGGCAGTCAGTACAAAAGGGTCTGATTAATAGTCCTGCAAAGAATTAACGTCTTTTTCTGTCGGAAAATGTTCCTTAGTGAAGTGACACTAATGCGTCTGTGAGCATTCTCATGCAGGAATCGAGTGTAGTGATGGAGGCCATCTTTGTGAGGTCTGCTGTAGTGTTCAGTTCTTTGATCTACTGCTTGAAAGTGGGGCAGGGACAGTCTGAAAGCAAATGTGATCGGTTTAAGCGCATGACCCATAATTCCCTCCAGTCCTCAACATCAAAATGAGCCTGGAACGGAACAGTTGTTTTGTGTGTGTGTGTGTGTGTGTGTGTGTGTGTGTGTGTGTGTGTGTGTGTGTGTGTGTGTGTGTGTGTGTGT
>JASSRZ010000002.1:3967885-3986204 GCA_032164315.1 Malacoctenus gilli
GCCCCCCCCCCCCCCCCCCCCCCCCCGCCAAACGAAGCAAGCTGTAGAAGCATGAAAGCACAGGAAAGATGCAACGAGTTTCGGATGAGTTGCGAGTTTCCTGCAAATTTCCTGCACGTGTTTACGAGGTTCCCAATAATTAAAAACAAAGAGGCAATATTTCATGAAACTACATTTTATAAAGTGACAGCAGTTGCTGCGAAACACTGATTCTCAGCCTGGGCAGCACTGATTGCGATAGAAAGATAAATCTACTGCGATCCACATGATGCATTCGTCTTATTGTCCCCGTTTGACTGAAATAAAGCAAACTGGGGATAAAACAGCGCTGCATCGTTATTGCATTTTCTGTTTGGGGACCGCTTCATAAACAAAGCCTTCACGACGTTCGTTAAATGTGTAAAATAAAGCGTCATTGCTAAGTTCAGCCAATGCCAGCACTGGGCAACTACACTGATTCCAATGGAGTCTCAGGATCATTCCCAGGAACCACAGATTAGTTGGTCCGGGGTAATTATTTGGGAGGTCACGGTCGTTTCCAGTGACGCATTCCTCATTTTCAATGGTTCTGGTTGGTGGATGGCTGAACTCTTAATAAAGATCTATACTTTTGAAAATTATAGCAGCCCATTCTTTTCCACTCGAGCACACCTGTCTTGTGCACTCGCTCTTTGGCTGATCCAATGTTTCATAGCAATTATGTATTTGAAAAGAAGGCGTCCGAGCCTGTTTGGTCTCCTCGCTGAAAGACTGATTTATAAATCTTTGTACAGTTGCCAGAACAAACTCATCCTCCCGCCCCCTTCCTTTCACCTCTTGCTGCCTTTCCTTTACAGCAAACTTTTTCTTTACACTTCACTCATTGTTGCCCTTGCCAGGCAGTGCTTATCGGCTCCATGCAGTGTTTGGGCTGGTTGTTTTTCCTACCGAGGTTTTACTCACATCTTTTGTTGTTTTTCTTGTCCTTGCAGACTCGGAGATCCAGCTACGCAGAGATATGGTGTTCTGTCAGTCTCTGGTCGCTGCAGTTTGTGCTTTTTCGGAGCATCTGATGGCTGTCCTCAACCAGGTGCTTATTTTGTTTCGATTTTTTTCCACCTTTGTTTTTACGGGAGATCACAGGATCGAGATCTGTCTTATAAAGGAGACCCAGCCAAAAATCAAAAGGAAACAACAGTCAGCCCTCGCTATAACGAGCTTCATCTTTCATGGCTTCGCTGTTCGGCAGATTTTTTCAGTGCAGTTTTTCATGCTTTTTTTACAGTCTATGAATGTGCATTGATTTCTGCATCTTGATTGGCTCAGGGACTGTAGGCCATTGCAGTCAATCTCTTCCGTTCCTTGGCTCTGTCCAGTGGTGGGTTCTTTTTGTGGAAGATAGCCCCTGCTCTTAACCAGGGTTCACTGCAACTTAAACACAGGATCAAATCATTTCAACCAAAAACTTTGAATGGCTACAAAATTCCTCCTTCTCTTGTGTTTTTAACCACACCACACCACAGTTCAGGGATTGATCTTGGCATTTTGAGTTTGAAGATGAAAAAGCAGTTTTTCTCAGACCTAAAGTACATTAATAAAGTACCACTTGAAAGAGAGTGGCCGGTAGTATTAAAGTCATGTCTCAGATGAATCGGACAGACTTTTGCTCTGTATTCATACTACTTGTTTGCACTCTCAGTTTCACTGTGCAGGCAGAGACCTGGACAACGACATCCAGGACACACAAGACCTCCAGGAGGCCCAGGAGGCCCAGGAGGCCAGTCGTCGCTGGTTGGAGCAGATCGCCAGTGCAGGGCTGCTCTTCCACTTCCAGTCTCTCCTCTCACCCAACCTGGTGAGCACCCACAAGTCTCTGATAGTGGTTCGTTTCATTGGGGCTGTAATATCAAATGGTCAAGCTGCAGTGTGCACGCCCGACAAAAAATGTCACCGCACTGTGCTGAGTTTAATCCAGTCTGCCCACAGTGACTGAGAGAGGATGAGGTTTGACTCACTGAGACCAACGGCCGATTTGTGGAACCAGAGTCCAGAACTGCCCTTCTTCTCTGTTTTAAGTCCACTGTCAGACAGCCTCCTCATCGTCTGCATACTTGTTGTTGAAGTTAGAACTGTTGCATGGTGACACTGAAAATAATCCAAACTGAAAAATCCCAAAACAGTCAGTCTCACAGTGGAAGGAAAGAAAGAAAGAAGCCACCGTTGAAATCGCAAATAGATGTGCGAATAAACAGCAGTTTCCGTTCGAGGACTGTTACTGTTTTCAGAGACACAATGTCATGTCAGTCTGGTGGCAAAGCTGCCAAGCAGAGTGTCCACCCTACAAAATTCAAAACACTCCTTTTCATTCCTCTTCTTTCTCTGCACTGTCTCAACGTTTCTGTTGTGGTTTGAGATCAGCACAATCGTTGCGTTTACTGTATTTCAAAAACAATAAAAGTCTTTTGTTAGCACAGCTCTATTTGCATTTTCTTGTCATTATCTCCTCAGACCGATGAGCAGGCCATGCTGGAAGACACTCAAGTGGCCCTTATTGATCTGGAGAAAGTCACCTTCTACTTCCTGCAGTTCGAGGGCGAGCCGCTAGTTGCCAGTGCGTACTATCACCTCTTGAGTGTAGCAGGAGCGAAAGCTAAGATTTATTTTCGCCTGGATCATCGTCACAACATGACAAAGCTTTAAATCTGTGCTCCCAATTAGGCCCCATCTTGATTGCTCTCCTATCCACTCCCCTTTGCTTTTCTTCTCTCCTCTCTTCCCCTCCTCTTCCTCTGGCAGACATGCCCATTTCATACCAGGTGGAGGGCACCCGCCAGGCATTGAAGGTTTGCTTCTACCTTGAGAGCTTCTACTTCTCTCAGCTGCCTTACAGGCTAAAAAGTGGAGGAGGTGTCAAGATCTACCCCGTGCTCTTCACACAAGGTATACGTAGCCCCAAGCTTTTAGTCAGCATGTCGAGTGGAGACCAAAGCTGCTCTCTATAAGATGGGGACTGCTGCAAGATGAACGCCTCGATGATGCCGTCATTCCTTTTCTCTATCACGCTTTTCCAGCGCTGGAGAGTATGGAGGGATACTATTACAGAGACAATGTGTCAGTGGAGGAATATCAGGCCCAAATCAACACCGTCTCATTGGATAAGGTCAAACAGTATTACAAGAGACTGAGGTAAGTTAAAGGAGACGTACGAGCACACATTTTGCTTCGACATTGAGTGTCCTGAGTGACTTCTATTGGTGTTGGCGCTCAGCACCCAGCAGGGGCCTCCAGGTGATTGGCTGAGAGAAACGCAGCGGGAATGTTTTCTGATTGGTTGTGAACACACACAGCAGGGGTGGCTGTGATTGGATGCGGGTGCCCAGCATGTCACCGGTGCTGATGTAGTGCCTCCTGACTCCTTTACCTCGCACCCCATTGGTTTCCTGCTTACCCGAGACCCTCTGTGATTGGCTGGCATGGATAATTTATTAAGATGGAAAGATATGTAAAATATTTACATGAGGAAGTTAAAAATAGGGTCTGGCCTAAGATAATGTCCTAAATCTATGAGGTGAAGTGAGACATATACAATATGTTGCCTGAATGTCAGTATACTAGTAAAGTAGATGATGTGTTGGGTTTCGTCAAAGATGAAAAACGCATTTAAAGAAGCAAATATATTCATTCAAAATGGGCCAATATTTTCTGAAAGTGCTATCAACTTAAAAAACCAAAAAGATTGATATATTTTGAGTCATATCCATATCAAAAGCTACAAACTTTGTAGATTATCAGACTCACTATGTGGTGCTCTTAAATCTTTCCAATCAAGCTCTGCTGTCAAATTGAGGCCTTCTTTCTGTCTTTCTCCATCACGCTGTATCCAGGACAGTTGCCAGTGAACGAGTGAAAGTGTAATAATGAGCCTAAGTGATGCAAGCCAAAATCATTCATACTAAGAGTCCGTCAGACTTGTTTGTGGTGTTGAGTCCGACCGCCAAAATCCATTGTGAAACCCACGTCTCACAAAAGTGTTGAGCTCTTTAGTTTTTCAGGTTTTGCCCTTTTTCTCTTTTTCATCCTATTCTTTGGCACCTCCTGTGGGACTCTGCAACCTTTCCATGGTGAAGTGTCATTGTTTCCAAATGTGTTGAATAAAACCAGGGGACCCTCTTGCTGTCAGGCGAGAGCACTTACAACTTTTGCATCGTGCAGCCGCAAACGAGTTTCCACAAAACAATGTTGCCCGTTTGGCGGGCATCTCTTTTACAGGCTTCACTTTTACTTGTGTGCACATGTGCCGCACAACTTTTTTCTCCCGTTTGACCTGTAAAGAAAGAACTTAATTGAATTGACAGCAAGTTTTTCGACTGTAACACAGACCACATGTGTCTGACAGGCCTGTGAGTGAGACTGGTGATGGGGGAGCATCATGGGGGTTGCCGAAAAGAGTAGTGGACACACAGTGTGAGAAAAACGTTTGCAGTTTGTCAAACCTCTGAATCCCAAAGTCTGGAGCAGCAATAAACAGCTGATATTTGAGCACTGCCAGTTTTCTGAGTTTTCAGGGTAGCTTTTAGGTGTCACAGTGAATATTTATTCAAGCAGTTCTGAGTTCACATCGAGGCAAGAAAAATCTGACATTTCCTAAAGTTTTTTCAGGAGTTAGTACAGTGCTTCGAAGAGATGTGTTCAGAATAAAGACACTTTCCAAAGTATTTGGCAGTGATGGAAAGCGCCGTAAAGTTTGCATGACAACAAATCGGTATTATCCATCTGCTTTTCATGCTTTTGGAGCTCTTTTCACTATAAATGCATTTGATTACACTTTAAGTGTTATATTCTTAGTTGTGAGGTCAACCTAATGCTTTTACATTCTACTGAAAGAAATGATTTAAAAAATCTGCAAAAACTGTTTAATTTACTATGGACCTGATTCAGTAACCAACAGCTTGGTTGCCCACCTTATTCCGAGCGCTTTGACTTCATCTTCGCTGGTACATCATTCATGTGCAGTTGGAGGTGTCTGAACGCCAGCCAATCTTCAGAATTGACCACTCTTTTGCCCACTTTGGGGAGCTCCTTGTATCTGTTGGTATAATGTTAATATTCCAAGTTTGGTGACAGCGCCTAGTAGGGCTGGGACGATAATCTAAAAACGAATGAACCGCACGATAAATGAAAATTCACTCGACCAATTTCCTGGCCTCGATTTCTCACCCTGTGCGTGCGTGTTTGTTTGATGGGAGGGTTCACTCTGTGCATCGGTCTTTTTTGTGGCTTTGTGAAACGGCTTTGTTTGTGGCTGAGCCGGATGAAATGAGGGGAGTAAAGCATCCCGTCAGTCATTCGGGATCTTTGTGTCTGTGGGGGGAGCTTCTAGCTGCCAGTAAGCCTCATGAGGAGAAAGGAAAACTCGCAGCAAAGCCGAATGCTGCCGGCTGGTGTGGGAACGTTTCCATCCCGATGAGCCAGGTGGGAAATAAACACAGAGGAGGCGGCCTGACGGCTCTGTTCCAAAGTTTATTTCTGGCATGTTCTGGTTCTGGACACTCCAGTCGTAAACAAAGGGTTAATGTTGCATTTCAAAGGGTGCGCTGGCATTATTATGATATGCTTACATTACATAAATGCTTATTTTGGTCTCCATCATGTCAACAGTAATTTCCGTGATCATGAATAATTTGTGGGACAATATATCGTCCAGCCAAATGTGTTGTCGTCTCAGGCCTCACGCCCAGTGGTCTCCATCGATGTCATAGTCCCACAGTTTTTCTTTTGCCGGCTGCCATGTGTCTTTGGGCTGACCACAGGCCAGGCCATGATGTCAGTGCTCTGGTTCGCTCTCTCTCCCTCCGATGCAGCGTTCCAACCTCAGGCACCTCGTTATCCTTGGAGCTGGGCCACAGCAGTGTTGGGTTAAACCAACTTGATGGGCCAAAGCCAGCGGCTGACGGACAGGCAGGCAGAGAGCGCATGTATGGCTGGACTGGATGAACTGTGAAGCGCAGCCATAAACATAGGACACATTGCACCTGAGACCCCCATGGGACTGCCACCTTGAACTTGTTTCAGACGTCCAACAACATCCTCCTTATGCAGGAGTGATAACAGATGCTACATTTAGATTCTGTTAGAAATGCTACTTCTGTCATATCTCCATATATATGTACTTCAATGAAAAGAATGCGACTTGCTCATATTTTCTCCCTCAGGAGCCCGTCAAGAAGAGGCCTACTTTGTGTATGTGCACGCCGCATGCTTTATTGTGAAAATCAAAAGCAAAAAAGACGGATGAAAGTTAGATTTGTCTGAGCCACTATCCAGCTCCCCATTCTTCTCTTGCTGCTCCACGGATGCCTTTGCATTCCAGACATCATTCAGTTTGGGAGCAAGAAACAATGACACCGTCAATCGCACTGTCTCTGTGTCCCTCAGCCCGAGTTGCAAACTGGTCATGACGAGCCAAATAGCGTCTGAAAAAGTCACCTAATTTCTCCACAGTGCATAAACAGAGGGGCGAGATCAGTCATTCGCCACGATGGAGCCAGAATGTGCACCCACACTTTCAGGCTTTCATTTATGTCAGAGTTCGGGAAGCCCGGGGTGTTTTAAAGTGGCACATGTCTTTGTTCTCTGCTTGAATCTCCTGCAGGTTGCTTGCTTCAGCAACATTTTTGACTTCACTCAAAGGAGCAAAATGATTATTTATCCTTCTCCTTTTCAAATATTGTGGTAAGAATGTGCAAAATGGTCAAAATTTCACTTCTCAAAGGGGGAAATCTCAGAGGAAGAACCAAAAAGCAAAAAAAAAAAAAAAAATGTCCTTTAGGATGCAATTAGGAAGAAGACTGAATTGTGATCGGATAAAGGGGTTGTCATCGGAGGGCTGCTGAGAAAGTGTGAGAGTCAATCGGTCAAAGAGGGCAGGGGAGAGTGGGGAGAAGCCGACCGGAGTCAGCGAATGTATTATTCAGAGGAAGAGATTATTGGGGGCTCGCGATTTCATCTCATTTCACTCTTATTGACAGCAAATTTCAGGGGGGAAGGGAGTTTTCCTCCAGCACAATCCACATACTATCGATTGTGGATGTGAAAACATTAAAGGACAAATATCAGTATGCTCCACATGGTGACCGCTGAGAAACTGTGCAGCTCGCGTGGTGTTTTCTCGGTGTAACAGTGACCTGTAAGCAGACCCGCTTCAATCGATTACCCCTGCTCTTCTCGGGGAATCTGAAAGCAGGTCCTGCAACCGTTAGGCGTTTCCCTGAATTAAAACACATTTGGCTGCAGCGTAAAAACAACCATTTGGCTCTGTCACCTGGTGGTTGAGAATGCTTCACATCTTGTGCTTAAAAAACCACGTCTGATTTATGTGACGATTAAAATTCTGCCCATTGCTAACAGTGTATAATAATACTGCGCTAACTGAAAGATAAGCAATAAACTGGGATGTACAGCTCCGTCCGACCGCCGCTCAATGTGATTATAGACTGCAGGAATGTCCTACTGTGCGTAATAGTCATCTGTCGTCTCCACACAGCTCAGCCTCCAAATCATTTGTGCTCTTCCAGGGAGTTGATAATCACACTGCTGCAGAGTAGTTTGACTTAAAATGAGCGTCAGGTTTAATGAAAACAGAGAATCAACTCTTCCTCAGCCCTTCCTCAACCTCAGTTGTCTGACAGTCCAGATGTGAGCGCATCAAAGCACAAAACATCAAGTGAGTTTGATTTATTCTCCTTGTAGTTCAGATAATGACCACTGAAGGTGACTTGCTCACATAAATTTGCATCGAAGCGTCTTTTTTTTCCTGTTCTCTCTTGCATACTCCTTGCATAAAGACATGACTGCACACCAACAATCCACCTCTCCCTCACCGCCTCCTTTGCATTTATCATGTTGTTCGTTCTCGAAGGACACCTCCTCACTACATGCCCGGAAAAAGGGAAGATAGATGGAGTGCCACCAACTTGTTCAGCATGCAGACACGGATCCCACCATGGTGCTCAACATCGAAGCAGCATCGCAAACTTGTAGGAGGTGATAGTATTTTCCCTCCGTCCCCCAGAGCAACAATAGCTTCTGCACCACGTTCTCCATGATACTAACTGACAAGATAGTTGTGCAGAGTGTTTACGCTGTTCTGTTGCAAAAGCTATGCAGCAGTGAAACACTATTAGTGCATTCGAGAAAGAGCAGGCTCTGTTTAAGATGATCGATCACTGATTTTCAGCAAGGAAAAAAAATGTCAAGCCCAACATCACTTTTTCCCAAAAGAGTCAAAGAACTTTCCTCATCTCCATTCCCCCCTCCTTACAAAAGGCGACACTCTCTGCACCAGTAAGGCATTTCCCAATTCACCCTGGCTCTGAGGAAGGTGCTGAGGCTTCGCTCTGCTCCAGCGAGTGCGCACTGAACCCCTGTTTATGGAGCTTGAAGGGCTGGGCTGTTTCCATTTATCTCTTTTCTTTGATTCCCACTTTGAACAGCCGTAATGATGACAGCTCTGCACTTAGTGATGGTGGATACTGTGAAAAAGATCTTGACTCCCTTCTTGAGCCATTTCTTGGCAGGTTTGTCCGTCACCAAGACGGCTTTGCATGCACTTATTTCCAGCATCGGGACCATAAATTTGCTCACAGTTTTATGCTGGTTGCTGACCTTGCAATGCATGTGAGCGCTCTGTGATTTAATGATGATAAGTCTTTAACTGGCGCTGACACGAAGCCACCATCAACACAAATCCACCTCAGGTGTCAAGGTCTGACCAATTGTATGCTGAATAAATGAACGCTGATATTTTTGACAATGAGATATTGCCAGTGATTTTACATGAATCAATGCACGTCGCGCTGTGGCTTATAAAACACGAGAAAGTATCGAGCAGGTCTCCACCAACATGTGGTTTCCGCTTAGGTTCCGTTTGACGTATTACTGGCCATAAATATTTGCCTGTATGAACAGGAAGGAGGCGGAGGTTGAGAAAAATGACCTCCAGCTCGCTACCATGCACGGCATCTCGCTGGTGTCAGTGCAGGAGCGTCGCTGTGTCACGCATGCAGTCTCCTCATTAGACCCTCCTCCACCTTTGCACTGCACTCTGGGTTTTGTGGGGAATTTAATAACAGGGAGTGTCATCCATCATGGCCTTTGTGAGTGCTTTACATAGAGCCTCATCCTCCTCTGTGGGGTCATATATATGGCAGCATAAATCCTCGTCTTTGTGTGCCCGCACAACTCCACTGACTTGGTTTTTAAACATTCCGACCATGTCTCTCTTCTGGTATCTCAGGGATCACTTATGTTTCTTTTGTAGCTTTTCAAAAGAAGGATGTGACGATGATGATGCTGTCGTTCCCGTGCGGTTTCCTCTGACAACATTGGTGCTTCAGATTCTTCCTCTTTGACACTACAGCTGACTGCTAATGTTCCTGGGCTGCAGAGGGCCTCCGGTGTCCCTTCTGTCATGAAGGGAGCAGAAACAAAGAGAATTAGCAATTCTCATCAGCCTGCTAAAATGAAACCAGCTACACGCAGAGCAGGTCATCTTTGGCCTGGAGCCAAATTCTCCATTAGAGTCCTATGTTGGTTGTGTGTGTGTGCACGTGCGTGCATGCGTGCCTGCGTGCGTGCATGGGAGGATTCTTCGTTCCTGCAGAAAGGGTTCCAGTTAGTCCGAACCTGTGGTTGTCATGCTGTCTTGTTAAGACAGGAAGAGTGAGTGATCAACGTTTTCTGTGATGCACAAGATTTGCCTGCCTGATTTCAACTAAAAACACAAGATAAGAACATGACAAGAGCCTAAAAGAAACACGTTTTCCTCCTGCCTTTGTGTGAGGAAGCAGCTTAGAGACAACAAGAGCTTGCAGGTGCCTTCAGTGTCTTGCCAATTAAAACGCAGTGGCTGTAGTTTAGGGAGCGCTTCTTGATGTGTGAAGAAATAATGGACACCCAATGGACCTTTCGACTTTGTACTCAACAAGCATGTAATGTGTTCCTCACAACAAACTAATATGTGAGCATTCTGTGGCCAAAAATGCCATTTTTTCATCCACAAGAAATGGGTCCAAGGTCCTCGTGTTTCAAACAGCCTCAGCTTCATGAGCTGCAATGAAGCTGCTGTTTAAACCTCCCATTAGTTTCTCATGAGAAACCTCCAGGCGAGTTGCTCCTTTCTCCAAGCTGTGGGTTGTCTGTGTTTAAAACCAGGATGGATGACAGAAAGCGATATCCAGTGGGTATTATGACCTTGCTTCCTTGAATGAGGGCAAAGCACTGTACTTCTGTTTTGTCTGAAACAGATAAACAAATGTCTGCAACTGAAATAGAGTTGGCAGCTGAACAAAAGTTGACTTTTTGTCAGGCAGATTCTATTACCAACTTTGAAGATAAAAGTCTGAATGGTTGACCGATAAGCGGGACAAGGGTGATTGGTCTCACAGTAGGTGCAGATAACGCTCCGTACCTGCATCGAGAGCAAAGAACAGGGGGACTATTCCAGGACAAGGTTTCGAAGTCCGGTAAATTACATAGGGTGTTGTTCTTTTCTCTGCGTTTCATTGCTTCATCTTTGTTTGACCTCGAGGGAGACGCAATGTGCTGCATCAAAACTTTCTTTTACTTTGAGTTTGTTGTTTCACAGAAGTTACACACTTGAACAAGTGTTTACAAGCATTAAAAAACCCACTGCTTGGCTGTCAGAGACGCTCGGACATTCAGTCCAGCACAGCAACCAAAGTTCTCGGGACTCGGCAGGTGTGACCAGTTCTCACACCTTTCACTAATGACACACCACCACTGTGCAGCTCTGTCTGGAGTGAGCACTTCTTGAGCGATAAAGCTATTTGGTATCAATTACATGGGCCGTTAGCTCCATAGAGTACACGACAAGGTCCGTGCATAATGCGACACAGAGGGATTACGCTGCAAAATCAACCTTACAAATCGCCATTAAAACAACACATAACTACCAGAATCACAGAAACAAATATTTTACCAACATGTAAAATCAGGAGGGACCCGGACGCTGCGTTGGGAACCATTGCGTTCAGGTGTTGCATGTGGCAATGACCT
This sequence comes from Malacoctenus gilli, assembly GCA_032164315.1. Taxonomy (NCBI): domain Eukaryota; kingdom Metazoa; phylum Chordata; class Actinopteri; order Blenniiformes; family Labrisomidae; genus Malacoctenus; species Malacoctenus gilli. The sequence continues at coordinate 3,978,941 of JASSRZ010000002.1, forward strand.
TGAAACATCATAACCTCAACACCCAAATGGCTGAAGGAGGCTTGAACGTCCATTTCCTCTGTGGTTTTCTAACGCCAATACAGCTCTCACTGACTACCTATGGCCATGTGTTAAGTTCCCTCTGAAAAATCAGTTTCACGCACATTGTGTCAGGCAAGAATATCACAGCCATAATAAAAGCCTCTCTTCACGGACTTTAGTCAATGTCAGAATGACTGTTCCTCTCTACTCCTGGTAAACAGTCTCCTTCTATCAGTCTGTTGTTGCCGAATCGTCTGAAAGTCAAAGTTTCCGTTTACTTTTATATTGGTGAATGTGGAGAAAAAGAGTATGCGGGTGACTGTAGGTTAAACATTAACATTGCTTGTAGCAAGAAGTAATGGAGTATGAGATTTTATTGCGAGGGGTTTAATGTGATGGAGTGTGTCTATTTTTAGCGCGCTGCTGGATGGCTGAGGTTGGATGGAGTCGCAGACTGCTGAGTTCGCACCAGCAGCACTCCACCTCAGAGGGACTCGTTGCGCATGCAAGCCTTCCTCCTGCATGAGGAGGCTGGTGCAGTGCTGCCCCTGGTGGCAGGAGTTGAAAATAGCACCTCTGATGACTGAACTCCATGAATGAATGAAGCAAAGGCATTTGGAGTGAGGCCCAGGACAGGAGATGCTTACTCTGTATTTTTTCTGCCCAAGTTACTCCCATGATTGATAGTCAGGAGGTGGCACTGCATAATGAGCAGGTGGCCTAGTTTTCCCAGAAAGGCAGCCAATGCTCCCGATGACCCAACGGTGCAGGGAAGCGTTTGATAAAGCGAGACAGAGGTGCTTTCAAACCCAAAACCAGATTGTATAATCTCAATCTGTCCTATTTTCTTTCCCCTCAGGGCTTTTTTCCTGGATCAGTCCAACATGCCGCCCAGCGCTGCCCCCAAAGCTGCTCTTGTAGATAAGGTGAGAACATCCCTAACCCATGAACCATCCATGACTCCATGGCAAAACTCAGCAAGAACATGACTGGTGTAGTGAGCTTGTGCATGCCAGAAGCAGCAGTTTGAGTAGCAATCCCAAACTGCTAATAAATGAAAAATGAAGTGAAAAAAAATCCTTTTTTCTTTACAGGTTTTTGACCGAAAGCTAAATCCACTTCACGCGAGGTTTCAGTTTACTTGATAAAAGCGATGATTCTCCACCTCACTCATAAGCCTGTTTATTCTTCTTTGTTGACGCTGCTCTGACCTCCCTCTCTTTGTCTCCACCCAGTTAATGCGTCCCCTCAATGCTCTGGAGGAGCTCTACCGTCTGATGGAAAGTTTTATCAGTTGCCGCCGCACTGCTGCCTGTCAGTACACCGCCTGCGGGGCTTCTGGAGTCGGGCTGCTCACCGTGGCCTCTGAGCTCTGCTCGCGTCTGGGAGCCACACACATTGTCATGTGCAACAGCGGTGTTCATCGGTGAGTGTGCGAGCAAACCGGCTGCCTGTTTGCTGCCGCCCGACCGACCGACCGACCAATTAGATGTCCCTCATTAGCATTTTCCTTCCATTTTCCATTGTCCTTCCTTCACTTCTTCTCTCGCTTCAGCTGTTCACTCACCTCAGCCATTTTTCGACATCACTTCCTTCACGTCTTTGGGCTCCTCCACTGTTCTCTGTCTCCCTCTGTTTCATGAGAGCCCTGCGCTGTGCACTGTGGGGCTATTCTATTAATACACATTCTCTGCATTAATTAGCAGCAGGATATTCGAGTTAATAGGGCCCATTGTTTCACGGGTCCGATTAGGAACTTTAAGCAGGCCCGGCACTTTACACTGGGAGAAGACAGGTCAATTACTGCCATTGAATTCTATATGTGGCTGCTTAATTCACCTGCTGCTGAGGGCACCATTCATCATCACGCGAGGACAGAAATATCCTGATCGTTTGTCACCACTGATCCTCAGTTCCAGTTCTCATCTTCATCTCTTCCTCTGCCCCCCTCCCTTCCAACCACCCACCTTTCTGATGCCCTCTTCCGTTACCTCCTTGACAGTCTCCATATCTCTTTGTCTCAGTCACGTGCGCAGTGGTCTCACATGCACGCGCGCTCAGGCGTCCACTGAGTGTGACTGATGGCTTGATAAAGTGCTGTGGATGGAGCCGCCTGGTTGCCAGAGCTCCAATAGAAAGTTCCTGTCTGTGCAATGACTTCTGCTACTTTATTAACACACAGAGCGTGCGTGTGTGTTTCAGCGAGTGTGTTCCTTCAGCAACACACACTCGCTGAAACTCCACCGGACAGGCAGGCTCAGTGTAGCGTGACACAGCCTGCCATTTTTTCCCCGATTATTTGTGAACTTGCTTTTTTTTGTTTGAAACATCGTTTTGCCTCCCAAAGCTGAAGAATGATGGGCAGAATTTGTTCAGGAGCACAAGGAAGTGGTATAGTTGCCCTTAAAGAGAGCGACATTCCCTTTGGCAGACTTTTTTGACCTCAAATTGTTTGAGACGACTCACATAATGTCGAACCCTTTCTGTATATTTTCAGCACTTCAAATACTCACGAACAGGATGTGCTGCATAAACTAAATGTGGATGTTTGAGAAAGCCTCTGAAAGCAAGCCTGTAGATTAGAAATGAGGAAATTGCATTATCGGCGTGGCAGCTTTCTCAGGCACTATTGACTGAATTAGTTGGCTTGATGGATGAGTTTTAATAACAGAGAAAAACGTGATATTTTGGAGGGCATCAGCAGTTTGCAATATGCTGCACTCCTCCAGATCCATTTTGTCCATCTCTCGCAACAAAAGCCGTTAAAAGAGCAAGAAAGGAAGAGAAAGAGAGAGAAACTGTCACAAGCAAAAAATGTCCATGTTTCCATTTACTGGCAAGATCAGATGTTTCTTCTTGTTCTCATTTAATCGTAGAAGGAACTGAAAGGAAAGACACTGAGCGTACAAGCTGTCCTTTCTTCAAATATATGATCCAATGTATGTTTTTGGATTCCCAGTCGTCCCTCTGTTCACGTTAGCTGTCTCTTGTCAGTCTTCCCCATTCTTTGTGTCCGTCTCCCTCTCGTTCCTGCTCATTTGTCAGCGTGGACTCGGCTCTGGAGAACCCGAATGTAAATGGGATTCGGGCTGGAACGACATAAAACAGATGGGTATAAATCATCCCCACTATCTCGCCAGCCTTAATGAAAAGAGAAACTGTGCAGCGTCGTGCGCACTCTCTCCGATTTTTTTGCAGTCCCTTCATCCCGCTCCAAATGACGAGATATTTAAAGATCCTCTGTGCCCCCCCCCCCCTATTTTATCGGTGTGGGAAGCTGAAAATGGGTGCCTTAAAATATTCTGGGGTGGCCTGTGAGACGGAGGACATCTCTTGCAAATCTTTCTTGGCTGATTGTTCTCGACATACTGGAGGTGATGACTGGGTTCATTACTTTATCGCATCATGTTACATCGTCAGAAAGTCATGCAAGCGGAACGCGCAAGGGGACATTTGAATCTTGATCTGATTGACTTGAAGTAACTGCTCCTGGCAGCAGTAAGTGTCCCATCGCACCTCTGCGCTTTTCTTTGTTCGTCCTCAGTGGGTGTGAAAGCCCGCTGCGAGGGAAGAAGATATAAAACAAACAGCTCAGATTTCTTCTCGACCCCCACGGCGGTGTTATTCAATGACAGCGAGCGCCTGCCATTGTTGGAACTTTAGACAGTTCAATTTGCAGTGAAAAGGCTCCAGATCGATATACAAGTACAGCTTGTTATCATAGAAAGGTCACCCAGCAGCCTTGACACCCGTCACTGGCTGCCATCTCCGTGTGCGTGCGTGCGTGCCTGCGTGTGTGCGTGCGTGTGTCCGTGCGTGTATGCATGCGTGTGTGCGTGCTTGCGTGAGATATCAAAAGTGCGTTGGTGTCTGTTGTTAGGAGCAACATTCGTTGTAACTAATGATTCACACCCTCACGCCAACACTCATTTGACACACATCACAACTTTGTGGTTGAGAGGCTATTTGGCCTTTGACACTGGAGGCAGACTGGCTTGTCCTTGGATCCCCCCCCCCTTCCCAGCTTCAGCGAGAAGCTGTCTTGGTGAAAAGGAAACTGGAAAGTCTCCTCAAGTGCTGACAGCCAACCACAAACTCCCATCACCGGTCACTGCTCTCATTGAAGAAGAGCTCAGGCTTTTCACGCCCTTGATGCTGAATGTTTGCGCGCTGTGATTGACACGTCAGCAGCTCGTTTAAGAAGTCATTAGTGGGGAGAGGAGTGAGGTGAAACTGGAGGAACGGGATGCTTTAGTCATCATGTGGAAATCGGACTCCCTTTGACATTTTTCACGATAAATTTCCATCGGCTGAAAAAATGAAGTTGGCTTACAGAAGGTTTTCTATTGTCAGTGCAAATGATAACTTTCCATTATTAAAGTTAGAGAAAGTTATTGTAAATTTCAGTGCATGAACTGTACGAGTGTCTTTCTTCTGCACCATATCGTGGTTTTCGCCCTCACCTTATCGCCAAAACATCTCAAGTTCGAGTCCAGGCTTGAAGCTCTATGATGAGTGATGTTTCTATGTTTATGCATGTTGAGTTTATTTCACCTTTTCCTCTTACCTTTCCAACGATGACGATAGGAGCTCAAATGGTGCTTCTGACTTTTGTGTTGTGACTGTGTGCGTCTGTTTGGGTTGTCTACATGTGTTGGCCCTTTGACTGACAGGCCGCCTGCCCAGACTGCTTCAAGCAGTCCGAGCGATGTCAGCAACCTTCACGCGCTCTGACACACAGCTGGATTAAGACGAGAGGAGATAGATGGACGATCTGAAGGATCGCGACACATAACAACAGTATCATCTCCTTCATGTTAGAAAATGCCAAAGTTGTCTGTATGTTTGATTTCGTTCTTTTCTCTCTGACCAACAGTTGTACGCTGAGTGTGACACTGGAGCAGGCTATCCTGCTGGCCAGAAACCACGGCCTCCCCCCTCGCTGTATCATGCAAGCCACCGATGTCATGAGAAAACAGGTACCTATTACTTTTCACGTGCGCGTTCAATTTTCAACCATGGCATCCTTTAGTTGCACAAGTCCCTGCTGTGTTGTTTTCCTGCCTCAGAATGAATCTGAGGTTCAATCTGGAGCGCAAATTCTGCATCTGGAGTCATGAAATCAATAGCATGCGTCATTGAACCGCATGGCCGCGGCTCGGCCGCCGTCAGCTCGGCCGATGTTTGCGTTCTGTACAAAGTGTAAGTATTACTTTTCAAGGGAGTGTGGGAATGTAGCTTTGGACGATAAACAAAGTTTCAACTGCAGCACAGAAAGAAAAAACGGCCCACGAACTCTGTTGCTGTCCTTATTAGAGCCGAATGTATTTGTCTGTTTTACCCTCTGTCAGATTCCATCCCATCAGATACGCACTCACTGCTCGAAAAATATGAATCTGACCTATTGGGAAGCTAAACAGACTTTGCAGGAGTTCACGGTTTGTTTGTTTGTTTGTTTGATTGTTTATTTTGGACCATGAAAGAAACTCTTTCATGGAAGCTTCGGCCGAGACCTGGTCTCGACCATCAGCTCCGGTTCCCTCTACGAGATCCGTCCACGTTGGTTATAATGTTCTGGAGCTGGGCGAAATAACCTCTGCCAGGATGAGATCCTGCAAGATGAGGGACATTGAATTTTCTTCACCCAGAGAAACAGGAGCACAGCCAGGATGTAAGTGTGTGCATTGTGTGACCTTGACTGTGGCTGTATGAGGCTGCAAAGAAATTACTTTGTTAGGGCTGTGATGTGAAGTATGGTCATTTCCAAAGAAAAACCCTCAGCTATGGGATTTATGCTGTTTTGTTGGACCACAGCGGAGCTGTTTTTGCCTGCAAAATGTCCGCTCCTTTGATAACGTCATCCTGGGGACGATGCTTGGGTCCTGATAGGGACTTTGTTTAGGTTTTTAGGTGTCCTAGCTCTCAGACATCAGCTGATGTTTGAATGGCACCTCTCCTTCCATTCTGAATAGTCATTTTGATTCACAGAAACGGGTCTCTCGGCACAGCATCTGCTCCCAGCAGGACTCCTCTATCACACCCAGGCATCTTTTGGAGGGAGAATGTCAGAGTGATTCGGGCAAAATGGGTCTAATCACAGCATGACTTGTAAACTTGATGTGCAGTCCTCCGCAAACCAAACAAAGAGAATAGCTGCATTTAACCTTTCTATCTTGGACCTCATTGGTGATGTGGGCATAAAAAGGCCACAAATGTATTTTAGCTGAGCTACATTGTGGTGCAGTGGCTGGTCTTGTCATCACCTTGAAAAGATTTCAGGTTTGACTCCGTTCTGCTGGCTTTCTCTGGATACTCGTGCCATCCAGAGGTACACATGTCAGATGAAATGGTGGCTCTCAGTTGACTATAAGTGTCAATTTTTGACAATGGGTCTCTGTTCTGGCCTTATTGTGGACTGGTGAGCTGTCCGCAGTGTGTCAAAGTAAGCTGGGATGAGCCACAGCCTCCAACAACCCTAAGTTAAATAAAGCTTGTTTTTTCAGTGCTTCATAAGATACGAACACTGTAGTTTCAGGCAACTGAAATGGAAAACCAATGGATTCAACATGCAGCCATTTTTTGGGAAACTTCAGTTTGGAAAAAAAAGTACATTTTTTGACTTGTCTTTTGGTGTCACACACACATCAAGTTAACATCTAAATATGCCAGTTGTTACTGAGTTTCCTTTGGTTACAATTGCTGTAAAAAGAGTTTAGTTTGGAGCTCCCTCGCCGGCCATCAGAGTGTCCCTGCTGCGTCCTTCAGGGACATTAGGGGCCATCTCTGTCCAGAGGCATCACAGTGGATGGCTGGGATAGACATCGAATAATTGCTGATGCTATCCTGTTATCTGGACTTGGGGCAGACAGCGAGATGGCCGACAGTGGCGTTGGAATCCGGAGGTCAGCTAATGCACCCCCGGCCGAATGCTCACTCACGTGGTGAAGAGGAAGCGCTGATGACCTCTTCAAAAACTGATTTGATTCTGCAATTTTGCTTACATGCAGAAGTGCAGAGGGCGCGTTTGTGTACGCAGGTGTTGGTGTCACCGGATTGAGAACCGAATTTGCCCCCCCCCAACTACCGTCGTGTATCTGCCGACTCTGCGCACAGCGAGCTGACTAAAGAAACATTAGCAAAGAGGAGACATGTTCCTGACTGGGCATAATCAAACAACACACACACACACACACACACACACACACACACACACACACACACACACACACACACACACACACAC
>JASSRZ010000002.1:4008293-4041049 GCA_032164315.1 Malacoctenus gilli
GTGTGTGTGTGTGTGTGTGTGTGTGTGTGTGTGTGTGTGTGTGTGTGCGCGTGCGTGCGTGCGTGCGTGCGTGTGTTAGAGGTATAGGGATGTGACCAGTAGATATACAGATCACAGACAATATGCTACCTTTTCAAACTCTCTTGTTCACCCCAAAAACTGTTTCCAATGAAGCATGAAGAAATGATGCACACAGTGTACAGTCCTGCTTTTCATTTAAAGTGTGATCTTTGTCTTTTTCTGTCAGTTGTTTTGTCTTATTTTCCACTGTTTTAGAACCTAGGGGGATATAACTCAGTTCTGCGGCCCCGGGTGGTGGGAGAGTGGGTCGGTCGGGCAGAAGATGACGCAGACCCCTTGGCGGCCGAGATGCTGCATCCCCCGGTCCCGCGCGACAAAGCTGAAGTGTGCTGGAGTGGAGACAGCAGCCCTGCTGGAAGGTCAGTGGTTGGCATCTTCTCGTGTGCGTGTGTGTGTGTGTGTGTGTGTGCGTGTGTGAATGAACCCTTTAAAAGCAAAGTTTAAAGACTTCCAAAACTTCACAGTCCCATTGTTGGCGGTTTCAATGAAAAAAGAAAAGGAGTCGGGCTTCTCACTGCGGCTGCCCGAGGAAGGCCCGTCTGAAAGGGTTCGATAATCCCATTTCAAAGGCGCGATCAAACATGCTCGCCGTGATACCGCTTCAACCCACTTTCAAATTAAAGCTAACCTCATTTCTGGCTGCTCAAGGCCAGAAGAATTTTGTAGTTGTTATTTCTAAAATTGGACTCAGTTTGACAATCAGACTTTGTCATGTATTGAGCGGTGAGCAATTTCTTGTATTTCAAGGAAACTTTTTCAAACTATTCGTGCCCCCCACCCCACCCCCCACACCCCTTTTTAATATGGGTTCAAAGAAATACATCCTACAAGCTTTTTCGTGTTGGATTCTTCTGCCAGATGTGCACACAGCTGTGTGTTTGCATGTGCACGCCTATGTGTGTGCTTGTCACACGCACTGTGGCTGCTGATGTGACTAATTAAAGGAGGATGGGATATAAAACCATAAATCACGCCCAGCACTGAGCTGACAGGCACACTGTGTTAATCTCATTAGGTTACTGTTTGGGTGGATTATAGGGAGAAATCACTTAGTTAGAAGCCTGAGCTGGGAGATAGGGGCGTGCGTGCGTTCGTGCGTGCGTGCATACACTGACTGAGCTCCGCTCTGTGAGTGTGTAAATGAGGTGATTTGTGTTTACCTGTGAGGAGTAGGGCAAAACTTGTGTTGCTGTGTTTGGGATGATGAAGCATCCCAGAGTCCTCACAGCTCGTTCTCTTCTGAAACAAAAGAGTGTTTTGGCTCATTGAAAGAATTAATTCTGTCAGCTTTTAACTGAATAAACTGGTAACCTGATCGCGGATCAGATTCAACAGGGTTTTTTGGGTAATTTTGCTCAATTTGGGAAAGTTAATGGATAACATTTAAAACAACAAAACGGCACATCAACGACACGAAGAATTATGCTTCCATTTGACCACTCTTTCAAAAGCCGCACGACTGACTGTATTTTGAGCGCGTTTTTAGTGTCCTTGAAAAGTTCAGACAAGGTGCGAGTTGACAGTAAATTCCGGATCTGACAGTTGGGGCAGCTAAAACTGACCACTGTGATCAAGTGGAAAGCTGGCAGAGAGCAGCGCTGGCCTCACTGAAAATCCCTCCCCAGTCTTTCTGGGTCATCCACTTGGGTTCCCTTGTGCTCCCAGCCTCGATTTTCATGTTGTTTTTATCGAATCGGTCCGTCACCCTCTGCTTCCTTTCCCAACTTCACTTCGAGATGATCACCTCTGTCCCTCGTTCCGGCCCACCTGTCAGAGTCCACCGTGACACCACCGTGAGCTGACGAGTCGTGGCCACTGACTGCAGAAGGTGAAGAGGACACGAGGGACATCAAGAGTCCGCTTTGGCAGCTGCACATTGTCAAGAAAATGGTTCATCTGAGTGTCCAGAGGGCGGGGACTTCCCCATGCCCTGCACAAACCGCTCCCTCCCACCATCCTGCGAATGCTCCATATTCAGCCCACAGCAGCAGATAATGATCCCATGATCCAACATTGAGGAAAGGAAGCTTTCAGCTGGGAAGCAGCGCTGAGTGGTTTACACCTGCTTTTATTTTGTGGCTTCATTGAGTGTCTTTAATGACTGGTTTGTACCAGCTCAAGTTGGTTCCTACAGTGAAACAAATTTGCTGACACCGGGAAAGCTGCCAGCCGGCGCAGCGAGCTGGAGATTTTCATCGCAGATATGAGCCCATTATCTGATGCAACACATAAAAGTAATGAAACGTGCTCAGCGCAGGATAACCAAGCACAGCTTTTTCTCTTTCACCCCGCTCATATTTTTCACTTTTATTGTTTTTCGCCATCTTCCCTTTTTTTCACTCCACGTGATGTGTGAAAGCTCTCCTGTGGGTTCAAAGAGATTGTTTTTGATCACCCCAAAGGATACGCTTGGAGAAAGGACAACTGTGCAAAGCATAACTTTGAACAGATCACATCAGCAGCATATTAGCTGGTACCAAGAACTAAAAATAACACGCGGTGTATTAGGAAGTGTCCGTCATCTTCTGACCCCGTCCCATGAGAAGAAAATTGAAGTCGTTAAACTTAGATTAGAATCAAATTAATACTCTTCCGCCCTAAAATCAACGCCCTCAGCCTCTGGGGAATGAAAATTAATTTTGCCGACATGGAGGTAACATGGAGGCGGCAATCTCGTCACTGCATTTGCTGCACGTGTGGACAGATGGAGTCTTCACCTTCAGTCTTTTTCCTCACTGACCAAGAGCAAAAAAAAAGCTCACCTGAGAAACACTCAGAGTGTTTGGGACAATCACCACGTGGGTCGCGTTTGATTTCCTGCCAATCATTGAACTGTTTTCCATTAAAAACAACCTGAGACCTGCGGGGCCAAGTTGTGCTGCCGTGGCTGATGTGCGATGTGGGAATGTGTCCTCAGGCATGCGGCAGCTGATGTTCTGAAATGATCACATGTGGGCTTTGTCGTCACAGCCTAATTGCATGAAATGCGTTTCCAAGTGTAATAAGATGCTTATAGGTTCAATTCAGTTTGGTTGGATTGTTCTTGCAAGTTCAAGCTGACATGAGAGCAGAATAAAATTGGCTACCGAGCCAACCAAGACATGAATCAGTCTTACTAATAATTGGAGCTAAATGTCTTGTCTCTCCAGAAAAATAATAATAAAATCACTTTTTCACGCAGTGGTGTCAGATTTACGAGCAGCTTTTTGGGTGTCTGTTGGGCTGGACAGTAAAATCTTGACCCGTTAAAAACAGCTTTGGTAACAAAAGAAATCCGCTTTCACGCAGTGTTTCCTTTTCGGACTTTTCTGGCAACAATCTGCATCTTCCCAGGGAGAGCGGACAGATTTTACATTCTACAGCCTGTAAACAAAGAGGCCTTTATGCACGTACCGAAGCTGACTTGCTATCAAGAAAGTAGATGCTTTGGTTGCTGTGTTGATGCATTCAGTCGTACGGTTCTGGGTCTCAGTGTTGTTTTTATGTGTGCTTATAAAACAGTTCTACTCAAAGGGCCTGGATGCGTCGTCGTCGTCGTCGTTCTGGAACACTCTTGTATAAAGACAGTAATTAGCCCCTGCATATACACAACTGTTCAGTCATGATCTGCTGAGCAAAAATTAAGCAAGAATGATTTCAACTCCTACATCAAAACGTCAGCGCAGGTCCTCCTTTTAACCCAACGTCCTCTAAAGCGCGAATGCTTTGTGGTTCGTGGCAAAGCTCTTGCTGCGTCGCTCGCCTCGGACCAATTATCCCGTCTTATCTTCTCCCCACCAGCCATTTATAGCAAGGTGTGCTGCACCTGCGTGACTCTCGGCAAGACTGTTTGACATTTCGTCTGCAACAACCGAGGAGCGACTTCCAGTGGCAACCAGCGTTGAGGCGTATTTGTCGTCATACATCTGCTCGCCCCTGAAGCGGCAATAAGCTCCTCCTGGAAGGAGCCCGCTGACACAAAGCCTGACGGATTAGGATGAGGGGATGTAATTAATAAAGGAACACGGGCCTTACGAAACATTCTATTTTTGTTCAACAATTCACGAGGAACTCGGCAGTGGAAGGTGACGGCGTCACTATCTTAACACAACGAACTGCGTGGCAGTGCGTGTCGCCATGCGGGGATCCAGTCCGGCTCTAAATGACAAAGTTTCACAGCCAGCTTCTTCGTTTCTTCTCAGTGTTAATTTGTGGTCTGTTTTTTTCTGCTTCAGCCTGAAAATGGAAACCAAGAGCAAAGGTCAGAAGGAGCAGCAACAGCGTCACAAGAAGCTCCTGGCCGCCATGTTGTCCCAGGACTCCTTCGATTCGGTCCACAGTCCGGCCGCCTCGCTCGTGGAAGAGGACATTGAGGACGAGGACGATGCCATGGAGCTCCTGGGTAATGCCACACGGCTGTGTGACTCACAGGGCCGGACTCGGATTGCGAGCGTGTTCAAAGCGTACTCCCCGTCTCGCCTCGATTTGTTTCCCCGATGCAGATACATTTCATTAATTTCTGGTAACCGAAGTTCATTGGAAATGCCATTAATCACATGGCTGAGCCAGACTGTGTGTCGACAAATCCCCTGACTTTGAGCCCTAACCTGGCGGGAACGGCTTGCCGTGTTTACTTTATGTGCATGCGTGTATGTGCGTCTTTATATGCCCAAACGCAGGCCAAGCGGGCTGACTCATGTCTCTCTCGCATGAAGACGAGAAAAGAATCGGAGCTGTCACCTTCAATGTTCAGTGAGTCATTCCTTCTGCAGGGATCACAAGCGATTCCAGCGTTTCAGAGCGTTTCATGATAAAATCGATTTTCTCTGATGTGCAGAATTTCTCTTGCATTTCAATGAAGCTTTTTTGAGTGGAACTGCGATGGGATTATTTGCCCTCTGAGATTGACGCACCTCTTTTTTTCTGCGTGGCTGAAGCAAACTTGGGACCAAAAAATCCTCCCAAAACAAGCGTAGTCTCTCACCTGCGAGGTCTGGTCTGCCCCTTTCCAAAGTCGAGCCACTTTGAAGTAAAAAGCATGAATACATCATGCTCTTTTAGCCTTTTTTTTCGAGACAGAAAGAACCCACATTTGAGTGTGAGGAATTTGTGCAAAGAGGACCTAAAATATTTAATCAGAAACTTTCTCCTGGTCTAAAAGCATCGAAGTTCAAGCAAACGTTCAGCTGGGGGCTGTGGCTCCTGCCCGTTTCTCAGCTGGAAACGTGCTCCTATTGTGTCATGGCTCTCACTGCTGCAGCTTCGGCCCGTGCCTTCAAAGTCGTCGCGTTCAGACTGTTCCTCTCTCTCTCTCTCTTCGTCATGTAGCTTGTTTGTCCAATCGCTGAGAATGGGGCTGTACCAGCAACTTACAATGACTGGGATAGCACAGGAGCAGAGAGAGACGAGTCGTTCCTGGACAGGGAAGACGTTTGTCGTGTTGTTTTGTTTACATGCTCTCCTGAAGGAGACTTGTGTCGCAGCCAAGTAAACTAGCCTTCCTGTTTACGCGACCTGCCCAGATGTTCTCAGCCAGCAGGTCTCGATCTTCCCGGCCGGAGTGTTGCTTTGCAATCTGTTCGTTTCTTCCTGTGCTGGAGAACGTCGGTCCTCAGTGCCACCCAGTGTGGCCTGGAGACGGATGAGTGTCGGCTCCTGATGTGAAGTCTTGCTTCAGCCTGGTTCAGCGGAGGATCTGCCAGCTGCATGTTCACACAGGATGATGATGCCTCCCACCAAACTGAATGGGTTTGCTGGGATATTTCACTGCCTCGCTATCTGTGTCTCTGCTCTGCATCGTCTCCACTTCGTGGCTTTTTTTTCCATCTGCGGGAGAGATTACGAGGAGCTTCGGAGACTTACAGCAGAGAACTTGGATTGAAACTCTCCCCAACACTTTTCTTTTTCTGCATCAGTTGCACTTTTTAGACACTCAGCCAAACCTGAGGGTTTGAAATTCGTAGGTATCGCTGTGAAACGTCGGCTTTTAAGTACGACTCGGTGCTACTTCCTCGATACTCATGAACAAATAGGTGACATACAGCCTCTCTTTTAGGAGTACCAACCCACACATACTCTTTTGTACTTGCGTCTAACACGGGCTCCAATTATAGGGCCTCGCTGTCTCTGCCATCGCCGCAAAGCTGTGGCTCTGCGCTGACACACAGTCTACGTGTGTGTCTTGGCTCCTCGGCTGCTCTGTCACTGCGCCGAGACGCTTCCACTCGTTAGTGGGAATCTCCTCACCGAGGTCGCCCAGAAGGTCTCGTTCTCTCATCGACGTGTGACAGCGAGGCCTGCCGTTGACACAAACTGAAGCCTCGGCAAATATTTGTTGAATCTGTCAAAGGTCTGCGAGGTTTGAGTCAAGGATTTATTAAAAGCACACAAATTTGTACTCCAGAAGACACTTTTCTCGTTTGTGTGATATTGTCGTAATGAGTCAGTCACCTTAATGACTGATGAGTTTTTAGGCCTGATTTAGCTTGGTGGTCTTGGTTTGCATTTAGGAGCCTGTTGTGTCTTTTCTACTTAACATACAAACTGTGATTGCTCATTTCTTTATCATCTTATTGGTTGATCAACATCGGGACTTGCTTTTGTACCAGCCTGACACGGCGCTGACCAGAGACAGCGCTACACAGTGGTGAGAAATGCCATCAGGAGGCAGGACCTCCATGTTTCTTGACGACCCCCCTTGATCACTGCTCGGACTCCTCGCACGCTTCCCCAGTGGCCTTCACGCTGCCGTCCGGGCCACTCATTCAAAGGAAATCACCTCCGAGGTCATTTGTGATTTTCTTTTTTTTTTTTTTTTCGTCAAGCCTGGCCCTGGAGGTCCCCGGGGTCCATCGCTTCTGTGTCGAAGGCCTCTCCACCGACTGTGGAGTTGATTAAAGTCGATGCTGACACGCATCATATGGTGGCTCGCTGGACTGGGAGGAATGACGGCCCCCCTGGAGGATTTTCTTGACGTCGTTCGGCAGAGAAGAAGCCTCGTGCGGTTTCTGTGGCGAGGGACAAACGTGTGCTAAAGATGACAGACAATCCCTGGCAGGGACGGTGATCCTGGGATCGTATGCCGATCCCTGGAGGACAGTTCCTCTTTATTTTGTTCCCTCCCGGGTGAGGCACACGCGAAGGTTACACCATACGGTCAATCGCTCTGCACCAGCGAGACGTCCGAGGTGGTCGAACTTGCGCAACCAAAGCTGCTGGTTTTCGTGGTTTTTGCAATTACTGGCAACGAAGCAATTTAAAGGTCCTGTTTTTATCCATGTTCAAGTTATTTTGTCGAAGTTTTGTTCCTCGAGGCTTAAAGGCTTGAAATGTTGACATGAAGGATAACTTCTCAAGTAAAAGCAGTTTCTGCTGCAAAAATGCCACATTCAGCAGCAGTCCAACTGGTACCGTGGCACGGATTATTTAAGCGCTTGCGTACGATGACATCTAGCGGTGAAAAGCTGACATTACATTTGCAATCAGTTATTTTTTTCTTAAAGCGATAGACCCTCTGATCGTCGTGCTTTTGATACGTTAACCAAAGGACTGTTTCAAAAAAAGACATTTGGACGAACGGGTGATAAACATCGGATTTTTTTTTTTTTTATCCAACAAAGATTTTAAAGGGTTGACATCTTTGTGAGTTTCTTTCAAAGCTGTGTATTTTCTATTTCTTTGCTGATGAATGAAGAATTTAAGCAGTAAAATAATGACCTGCAAAAATGCAAGGTTTTAGTCTCTCTCCTGGAAGAAAATAACATATGTTTATGTTTGTTGAACATTAATGAAACATTACTTGTCAAAGAGCGTTTAAACTGGCTGCAAATTGACTTTGAGTTCACCTGTTCAAGCGAAAGTATTTGGGAATTCAAAAAAAGGAAAAAAACGCTAAGGTTGTCATTTCTCCTGTTGCACAAAAACTAAGTAACCCACAACTCGTGCGAAAACAAGACGCATAAGAAAGAATGACTTCAATGCGGAAAAGTCAGTTAAGAACTTTTGTACGTTTCCATATTGAGCCGGATCGCTTCCCAACCTGGATGTGTTTTTGCCAATACCTGGAGCTTATGTGGAAAATAAGAAGATCCCTCTGGAATGTGTTACAGCGCTACTTGCCAAGCTCTTCCTGATTTAATACATTTATAAAAGCCAAACACATGACTTGAGCTGGTTTGTTTTGCTCAGGAGGGGAACAAAGGAAGTCTAAAATCAGCTTCGAGGCTGAGGCGTATCGATTTTGCCCTCACTCTCAGGGATGGCGCTGTGTCCTCCCCTGTTGTTTTCATGAGTTCTTAACAGTTCCCACTTTTGAAACCAGATTGAAAGGAATAGGACTCGCATGTTCTTGTAGAGCCATGGAAAATGTCGAGACGCTCGCTTTTTCACTGGGCAGTGAGACCACAGTTCTTTACCGATCTCAAACAAGAAAGAAGCCGTGTTTGGTGTGTGGGAAGAAACCCTCTGTTGTTGGCCTCGCAATGTTAGTTCGTGGCAAGTTAATGAGATGACATTGCCAGATCCCTGCTGTAAAGTTCCTGCTCTTGTCTTCCTTGGTGGAAGTTTTCCATTTCAGAGACTCGTGAGCCTTTGCATGACCAGACTGTGTTCATGCAATTGCATGAGAGGTTTTTGTTTACATGCGTGCAGGCTCCATCCACATGAACACACACATTCATTGTTGCTGTCAACATACAGCCGTCATCAGCTTGCATCAGACATCAGCCCCCCCCCTCCCCTCCGTCTCAGTGTGTCAGTCCACTGTGCCATGGTTCCTGAAACAGGAGAGGAGGTTGTGAGACAAGCTTTGCTCACTCTCACTGAGCTGCAGCGCCAGCGAGCATTTGATAGGGACAAGATGAGAGCGTGATAAAGCGCCGACTCGTCTGATCCACGCAGGAGTGAAACGGTGTCTGGTGGACGAGGAGCGATACCTGTGTGCGGCTCCTTTGTTCCACCACCTTCTGTCCCTCTTGTGGACTGTACAAAAGCCTTTTTTCTTCTCTTTTTCTCCTACTTAATAGAGTGTGTGTGAAGGAGAGAGACGTTTTCACTACTTTCCTTGACTTTAACAAAACACCGGTTACCTGCTGTGTTTATAGAACTATTAAAGCTGCTGCTCTTTCTCTTTCTCATAGCTTGCATAGCTTAAAGTGACAAAGGACTTAATGATGTTTGATCCATATGCATCGTTATGAAAGTTGGATTGCATGAAGTTATTTTAGTTACAAAACTACTTTTATTAAACAAGCAATAAAGACGTGTTGTCGCCTGTAAATTGCTGCAGAGACGACATTGATCACACGATTGGAAAGCCTTTCCGAAGCCAATAGATGATATTTGCACCCGTCTGCATGAGCAGCATGAACAACTCTGTCACTGTGTCCTCTGCCTCAGGGCAGCTCTCAGACTGCCAGTGTGAGCAGACAAGGCGTGCATTTCCTGACGCCAGCAGCAGCAACCACACACACACACACACACACACTCACACACTTGCACTCCAATCACCTCCATTGCTTTTTTTCATCCTTGACAAAACAGCCAAAGACACAACAGTTGGCCTGGAAACTGTGCAAACCAGAGCAAAACAAAGCAGCAACATCCCGGCGCAGTGAGAGGAGAGCGGGAGGCGGATGAGAGCGTGCGTGGCGGCGGTGTAAAGCGGCCTCGGCACTAAATCTTTCACTTCAAGCACAAGCTTGAAAGGACTGGGTTTCACCTCTGAAGGGGTTTTTTTGCCGTCCCGACGGTGAAAAGAATGTCCCCCGTAAAACATGTAACTGCGCCCAATTTGACGCCTGTAAAAGTCTCCAGAGTGCAGATGGATATGTTAATCGAGAGGCAAATTGCTGCGGTATTACAGTGGTATTACTGGAAGCAATTACCAATAGGCCAGTAGACGGCTGTGATCATACCATAAATCCAGAGGGAGTCATCGTGCAGAACGTTGCCTGATACCAGCCAGCGTTCGCATCTCCTGTGTGCGTAAACGCTTGAGATGAACCCAGCAGATTATTCACATGGAGGTGGCCTGAATGGATACAGTCATGCTGTATTGTGGCTCCTGCTGCCAGACATGAGCAAAAGATGGCTGATAACCACACAAGTATGCCATCTGTAGATGTTATCTGCAGTGACAAACACGGGAGTTGTGTGAATGGATGCATTCTTTCAGGACGGTTGAGACATCACCGTCCTCTGTTTCAAGATTAAGACAGAGGAGCTCGGCTGAACTGTGGCTTATGAACCCGACGACATTGCATCGCGCCTGCGTGTGCGTCTCTGTGACTGAGCACTAACTGAAACTGCTTTTCCAGGTGATGCAAAGTTTATGCTGCCATATCTGCTCATTGATCTCAAACAAGCTGGGAAACATCAAGTCCCCCCCCCCCACACACACACACATACAACATCTTCCCCTAATTCGTCTTCTGCTCTGCTTTTCTGCATCGGGTGCTCGAGCTGAGGTCGGCTGAAGGCGGGGGACAATTGGAACAGGTCTTCAGTCCATCACCTGGCAAACACACAGAGACACCCTGTCCCATACAAGCTCTTTCACACTCACTGCCGATTCAGAGTCAGTAACTGACGTTGCGCTCATGTTTTTGGACTGTGGAAGGAAACCCACGTATGCACACAAAGGTGGCCCTTAAAGACTCCACCGGAGCCTGAACCTGGGCCCGTCTCGCTGTGGGACAAGACGACAAAGCAGTACGCCTCTGTGCAGCCGCTCCAAAAGAATCTCCAAACTTTGCGTTGATGATTTGCTTGTTTAGCGCTACCCACCACATCAAGCCATTAACCAGCTTTGTTTCTTCTTTTAATAGTTGTTGCGCCACGTTGTCTCTCTGTATGCCTCTTGTGTAGGCATGATACTTGTTGATGGATGTATTTATTTTTTTAATCTTGATTGCTTTGAACTGTAGATGGCAGCCTCCGTTCTGGCAGGCAGATGTTTGGATGTGGCTATATTGAGGAGCACATACTAAACTCTTCATTTGAAGATCAAGTATCAGTCAGTTAAAAGTTGTGCAATGTGTTGAGCTTCATTTTGAGCTTGTCGTAATGAGAGGCCGTTCATCCAAGTGCGATCGCTGCAATGCGTCAGTGCACGGGGCCACGCTGCATCCACGGCGACGTCCTAATCTCTGCAGCATTTTGCGGTCAGAAGGCGGTCCGTGCCGAGTCTGTGATAAGACTTTCCACGGGCCTCGGAGCTGCGACGGCACCCTTCTCATGTGTGTCCCCATCTGATTCCCATCAAGGCTTTTCTTTTTTCTTTTTTTTTCAACCGCTCTCGAACGTGTGAGGGCTTGGAGCCTAACAGGCATATTTTTAGGTGGGGGTTCGGGGGGGGGGGGGGGGTCCCCATTGAAAGCTGAGACATAATTATGAAATGTATGTCGCAATATCGTTTTTATTACAAAGGCAAACAAGTGTGCGTCTGCCACGGATCACATCAAAGATGCCTGTGTGACGACTAAGTGCCGAGTGGAGGTTTTTGCAGGAGGCCTAATGAAACACAAATGCTGCTTGTGTGTGTGAGGGCAGCAGAAGTGTGAGGTCTGCAAGTGTCAGTGCAAGTGTTGCCGTGTGCCCTTTTATCTGTAGCCTACGTCTGAGTGTTTTCCTCGCACATCTGGGTGTGTACGTGTGTGCGTATAGGCGTGTGTGCGTGTGCGTGCGTGTACCAAAGCATCTGTCACGTACAGACTATTAATTAAAGCCCAGTGTTGTGTGGTAAGCCGTTGTCGCCGCCGCCGCCGCCGCTCATGAAAGAATGGAAAATTCGATTATTATTACACTTACACGAGACACAATAACTCACAGCGCTTGACGACAAGCTGCGGCTGTGATGTGGGAGATGATGGAGTATGTTGGTGCGTGTCTCCCACCTTCTTCCCCGCGTGTGGGCTAAGTGCTTCAGATGCAGCGGGCGCATACATCTGTCAGTGCATCATCTCTGAAGGTGTACATTAAGGCGTGTTGGGAAGCTCGTGTGCTAATTATGACTTGGGTTTCTGTTTTGTAGCCCCACGAAGAGAAGCAACCAGCCAGTCCGTCTGTCGCTATCTAAACAACATTAAATTACATGGAAACTTGGAAAGAGGAGCACAAGTGCCGTCTGTGTGCTCGGTTCATTTTGGCTTTGCCGTGAGTGAGTGATTGCAAAGTGGAATTCCTCACCGCTTTTGCCTTTTGTTGGGATTGCATCGCTTGAATAGTCCCCCCCCTCCACTCCTATCCCCACGGCCCACACCTACCCCAGTGCACACTCATTTTATTTATCCGTCACGTCTGGTCGTCAGACAGGAGGGGACCACGCATGGCTGGGCCGGTGCCCACGGAGGGAACATGTGAGGGGCTGACAAACGGGCGAGTGTGGACAGACGTTTGTTGTGTCTATTCGGAGGCTGTCAGGGTCTCGGGGTAAACTGGTCCCACGGGAGACCTACTGCAAAGTTATCCTGGAGGTATTGTGTGGGAGGCATGCAGGGCTCTATTGTGAACATGGGAACTTTGCATGTGTGTGTTTGTTGATTTATCTATTGAAGAGAAATCGCCATTTAACTCATGGAACCTTATGCATCGAACAGAACTTTCTGGTTGTTGTAAAATGTGCAGAACAACCAATACGCTTTGATGCAGCAAGATTGGAAAGAGAATGTGCTTCTTTTTTTCTTGAAAGTCTTCTGACGGTTATTTTGGCATCAGATCTTCAGTGAAAAGATCAGTTTGCTTCCAGAAACCACATAAAAACAAGGTACATTTATTCTCAATGCGATGAGGCCTTAAAGGAAAGCAACTCTTTCACAACTTCTATTCTCCCCCACAGATGTGCATGCACTCAGAAGTAAACCAGCTTTATCTCTTGACAATGTAGGCAGCACTCTCCTCCCTCCTTCCATCAGACCAGAATTGATGTTGTCAAGTACGCACCAGAAACGACTGCAAGTACAACTACAAGAAAAAACCACTGAGATTAGCTCGGAAACGCTTCACCTTCTCTTACATTGAATGTGCGGACAGTCTATTCTGTTCTCAAAAACCTTTTTTGGCTTCCAGTGAAGTTTGAGATATAATCTATCTCCTCCTTTGATCACTCCCCCCCCCCATTATTGTCAAATTATCTTGACCAGAACGGAACTGCTTCGAAAAAGACAAAAGAGGAGTTGAAGTGACAAGCAGCTGTGCACACGAAGGTCACGTTCGTTTTCAGGGTCAGGAGCAGTTCGCTGTTGTTCTTTCGCTATTTCATGAAAGCTGCAGTCTCACAAGTGAATGTTTCCAAATGTCACGCAGTGATTTGTATCACCGGCCACGACCCAAAGAAAATCCGGCATGCCACATTAGTCAGTTGCCAAAAGAAGGGATAACAGTTAGAAGGGAGAGAGGTGGGAATGGATGAGGAGCGAATGGGAAAGAGTGAGGCCTTCAGTTGGGAAGTTCCCACGACCAGAAAACTGCTCAAATCGCTGGTGGCTCTCTGTCCCAGCTCACCAACGCGTCGCATGATGAACGGGACGTTTCGAGGAGGACCTCACTGGAGCGTGTCCCTCAATCGATGTGATTGCAATTGAAGTAACGTTTTTCTGGCTCTGCAAATCCCAAATCATGCGCCTCCTGGTGGTCCCTGAAGGTACTGAAAGGCAGGTTGTTTGGAAAGGATGTCGATAGAAAGAAAACAACAGATTTCTAAAAAAGATTCAAACATGAAGTCTCTGAGTTAACCCTTGACCATCGCGTATGCACGGTTGTTTGCGAGGGTTCCCTTCAGATTCTGTCGAGCAAACCACTGCAGATGGGCAACTATTCCCCAGCTGAAGCGGTGCACGGAGCCGTGTTGTCGGCACGACATGCCGACACCCAAAGGAGACGGGAGACGGATGAGATTGTCTGGCTCGGCGCTGCGCTGATAGATGGAGGGAGAAAGTTCTCACGAGCGAGTGTCATCCAATCTAATCCAGGTGATTCGTCACGCGTCTCCTCTTTCAAGGTGTGAGGCCTGTTTTTAACCCCAAAACTGAGGGAGGGGGGGCAGGTAACACGATCCCTAAAATGTAAACCTATCAATGCTGCGTGTATAGGAGGGCGCCAACAATGGAGAACACGCGCGGTGTGCCGACTGTGACCCCACAACTCCTTTTTTTCCCTTTTTTGTTCTGTTGAAGAATGAGACAAATGTTTTTTGTGCTGACCGTTGAAAATGTTGGTCTTACGTTTGTAAAACGTTTGGTCAGGACAGCCGCTTACTACAACACCGCAAGCACTGTTTTATCTCACGTCGACGTTGCCGGAACCAGAATGGTCTGGCTCTTCCACGCTCTCCTCTTTTGATCCTCTGTTATGTTAATGAACTGTTACAAGTGTGTGTTTTGCTACAGAAAACACTGAACCCGTTTCATTCCACCTCACTGCTGCTCTCTCATTAATCATCCTATTGGAACATTTGCTCAACAAATGTGCGTCTTGCTTTCAGTCTCAGTGAAGAGAATTGAGTCGTATTTGATAGCTGGCGATCTCTCACAGGATCCAATTGCGGCCAAGCGTCAAACTCTTGAATCGTTCCATGTGGACGGCAGTCCAGCTCACGGGGCGCAGCTGGAATTTGGAGATAAGACGGAAGGAAAAACAAACAGGAATGCAGATGATCGAAAATGTCTGAACGGTGTTCAGGGATTCTGCACCTGCTCATGTGTCCAAATGCCAGAAGGAGAAAACAAAGCTCGGCGTGAGCTGCCCTGCAACATGTGGACTCCCTGACATGTCAGAGCCCAGAGAACACAGTGAGATCCCTAAAAGGCCGCTTTAGGCCCTCCGTCTTGCTGCCCCCACCACCACTTCATGAGTGGTGCACTTGAAAAACGGCCTTTTTCAGGATGTTCTTTCATGGCGCTGCGTGTCCGTGGGAAACAGCGCACGGTAACGGACTGAATGCATGTTTGCTGGGATGTGCTGTGCTTCTGTCAGTTCTACTGTGTTTGCTTTTCAGCAGACTGTCGTGGCTGCGCTTCATCGTGACAAAGGGAAATCCAAGTATGATTAACGACCGTCGCTTTGGTCTTGTGTTTCCTCCTTCCCATTTCCCCTCCTTTCCGTCTCTTCCCACCGTCCTTCCCTCCGTCCTCAGAGGACCTGGATGACCTGCGGATGGAGGGTGTGACCGGGCTCGCTCCGTCCGGCAGCAAATTCAGCCAGGGACGCAGCTCCTATCAGCCCGAACCACAGGCCAAAGTGACTCTCAACATCTGCTCGAGGTGTGCCAGGTAAATGATTGCTTCCTCTGCTTCTGCCAGCAAATGTGTGCGTCTTACTGCACCTCTTCAAAAAGTCAGTGTGTTGCTGCGAAGATGTGTCTCTCTCAACAAGATCGATGCCAGTCTCACTGCAGCCTTCTTATCTTTGCAAAAAACACCCAAAGCAGGTGGAGACGCTGTGATTTGCCACTTCGGGTTCATGCTGAGGTTACAGCATCCGGCTGAGATACAGCTCATTTCACAGTCTCGTAAAATTGCGGCTTGTGGGTTTAAGCAGACATCAAACTCCCAGCGAGAATCCAAATCTAGTCCAATGACTTGAAAATACTCCCCACAAGTTGAAAAGCGGCCATCCACCAAACATTCCAGCCACGTGCTCTCTCGGGGTCACGACCTCTCGCAGCGCCCCGCCCGGGGCTCCTACTTTCTCTTTGCAGTTGTCAGACAGAGGCGGGATGTTTGCGTGTCCCGGCTCCCTTCTAGTGTTGCTTGTTTTCACAAATCAGCTCCAGCTCAGATAATCGTCTCCATTATCAGCCGTTTTGGCCTTATCGCCGTTGTTCCTTTTTCGGACACGTTTCCTGTTTCCCTCCCGAGCTGCAGCATCAGTCTGGCATTGTGATTGCTGAGTTTTGGGTGCAGTACTACAGGCAGGTGTGGGCAAAGCTCTTCCTTGATGCCAGTTGTAGATAAACGGGTATCGTCCTGATGAGACGCCAGCCTCACATCTGCCCGCGCGGCCTCCTCTGTTTGGGGTTTGGAATTTGTTTGTTTCCTCCTCTTCTTTCATTCATGCGGCTTATCAGTTTGCTTGCACACACAGGCTGCGGGGTGTTGTCAGACATTCTGGGGCGAGCTGAGCGGTGACTCTGGCTTCTTCCAGCTCACTGTTTCTACCTTTTGTCCCCTGTTGGAATCAGTGGCGGAGCGAAGCAGCATCTGTATCTGCAGTCGTTTTCTGGCGTAACGATGAGGTTTGTCATGACTCAAATGTCAGACGTCTGTTCTCCTTCCCAGACTTCCTCTCTCCTTTTGAGTCAGGCCGTTTCTTTTTGCTGCCGTCCTCTCCAGACTGACCACCTACTCCTTCCCGAGTTCCACTGGCGAGCGACTCGTGGTCTTTCACTGTCATTTCTTGCCATGTGAGGGCCATAAACGGATCACTAAACTAGTTCTGGTGCCATTCGGAAAGAAATATTACGGCTTATGTCTGACGAGGAATCATAAACTGTGAACAACGAAGCCTTTTGCCACTGAGCCGTAAGCGATGTCTTTGGCTTCGTGTGATCCAAGAGTTGCAGCATGAGTTTGACACCAAGCCATGTGAGTTTTTCATGTGGAACGCGGAAGATGATGGATCAATGCTTAAAACACATGCAGTTGCACATATGTACACAGACGACTGTGGAAAGACTCGTCGGAGGAAGAGGTCACGGTGAAGTGTGACGAAGGGCGACTCCGCCAAAGCCGTCGGATTCCTGGTAACACCCTGCAAGCGTGACTCAGTGTGATTCCACTCTTTAAACTTCCAAAAACAAGCGAGTGTGACTCCGCCCAGATCCATGAACATCAGTGAGCTCACACTGAGGTTAAAGAATCTGATCTTCTCCCATTGGACAGAAAAAGCTCGGCGGATTTTTCACAGTGTTGCATAAGTCCCAGAAAGATGGTACAAAGCTGCTGCTCAACATTGAACTGTGATGGCTGGCCTGCGTTGGACAAGCATTCCTCACATACTCGTCCTCCCTCGTGCCAACACGTTCCAATTCAGCCGCTTCTTCCCACCTGTGAGCTGCGGCAGGTCGGCGAGATCCATCGTTCTTGTGCATCACGCTTCGCACAAACGCCCGTCCACTGCTTTGACTTCATCTGTTTGCATTTGCAAACAAGAGCGAAAGCACTTGGCTCCGGCACGCACCACCTGAAGCCAAGAAAAGGTGACGCGTACTTTCACACCTACAGTGTGAAGGCGACAACTCTGTTCCCTCCTGGAGAGGTTTTGTTAATGAGCCGAATGCTACTGCGCAGTCGAGATCTGTTGAAGAGCTGCTTTTTGCGGGGACATGACCAGACAGACTGGATGAAGCCGTCTGAACAGACTGCTTCAGACAACATTGGATGCTGTGTTGCAGTGTCGCTTCTTTTTGTTGGCCCGACTCACCGTCTATCGTACCTGATCTCGACCTCTCTCCAGCTACTGCCCCCCCCCCTCGCCACCACCACCACCCACCTCTGTCCACACCTCCACACTGTCCTGTCAGCCTGCACAGCTGTAAATTGGCACTGGCAGGTCAGGAAACGTGCCACATCCTCTGGCGCGCCACTGGTTGGGTTGAAGTGAAAAGTGCCGTGTGGCCTGTGTGTTGTGGCCGTGTCTCTGTCTTGTCAGGCTGTAGCTGCGGTCGCGCCACCGTTTCATCCGCCTCCCTCGTTCCCCCGATCGCTTCGCGTTAGTGGGTGCGCGTTCGTGCTGTAAAATCCCCCTGTGTGCAAAAATGGCCCAGACACTGGGCACACTGGAGGACCCTGGCAGTGTGGTCCCAGGAAATGGACAGACCTCTGCAAACTCCTTTTGGGCTCGTAGTTCTCGGTAAACGAATTGCTTTCATATCAGGAATGCACTGCGGGAATGGCGACGAGGAGCTTTTGTCCGGGCCTTGTGATGGTCATCGCGGGCAGGTTTAATGGTCTTCCAAAGACCATTAAAGAGTGAGGCGAACAGGGAGAGGCATGTGTAAGGAAGAAAAGGAATAGAAGAGGCTGCCTTCACCCTCATTGTCGAGGTAGACACCAAGAGGCCCTACGGCTGGGAGCGCAGCTGCACCGTAAAAGCTTTGGGATTGCTTTCCTTTCTCTTCAGTTAATGGCTCCGCAGATGACGTGGAAATAGCTTGCAAATTTTGGAGCCAAAGCGATGTGTAATTACAGCTTTATGTGGTATGATTTACAGCTTTTAATCTTGCACCTTACAAAATAAATATTTAGCTCCACATGCCTGCGTTGGAGTGTGTGAATTAGAATATAAAAGAGTTTAAGGGCTGCATGAAGCCACGCGTGACACCGTCATCCTCCCACAGAGAACGGAGCTCAGGCGCTGTTTGTCTCTCAGCCCCAGTGTAGTTTAACCATCTCAGGGAAAACTGAATCTTTCAGGACCTTAAGCCTGCAGCCAAATCTCTCGAACCCTCTTCATCACAGTCCAAACAGACATCTTCTGAGAAATGAATGAAAACTGTCGGTGGAGGAGTCACGGGAGGATTTACTGAGAGCTTCGATCCGGCAACCTCCTTTTCAGTTGTTACCAGTGAAGCTACTTGCGGTTGCGTCACCCTGAGTGCTCCATGAGGTATGCTGTGACAGTGATGGCTAAACAGGTTTGCGTCGTTGAACTTCACTCATTTCTCGCCGTTCTAGTTTTATCAGAAGAAAAGATTACAAGCCAGCGACACTTCCTCTCTTTTCTCGTCACCTCCCGTCCACACGGACTCTCTGCGTAATCTGAGATTCAGTTTCCAGACATATCGTGTCATTTTGCAGCTGACAAAAAATATTATTATTGCAAACTCCCCTGCCAGTGTGTACAGTTGTGTGTTGTTGTTTCTAGGTTGCAGGGGGACACTCTTTCAGACAGCAGATCTGAAGAGGAACACAGAAGTCGCATCTCAGAGCAAGCTGTTCCCGACATCTCCTGTAAGTCGCCGAACTTTCCAGCTTTCTGGTTGTTTCTGTGTGTTTCACTGTTGTGACACCCCACCCTGTCCTTTCTCCCCCTGTGTGTTTGTGTTGTCTGGAGCAGCTCCATTGCCTGGGGTGGACACGATGGCGGGACGACTGCAGGAATGCGAGGCCTTATCTCAAGTGTCGGCCTCTGTAAGCGTCCTCCCTGCATCCATCACCAAACAATTAGGATCACTTTACAGCCATCAATTTCCACGTCGCTCTCTCCTCCTCGGCCTCTTTTGTCCGGGCGTCAGCGAAAACCACCTCAAGCTTCTTGTTTGCAGAACAAGACCCGAGCAAAACCGAGTCGCCTTTCTGTGGGCATTTCAGCTCACACAACGGTTCGGTGGCGCTCACAGACGATACCCCAATCAGAAATCTCCCTGTATCACTTTGCTGATCTCTCAGGTTCAGTTGTCTGTTGTGTGAAAAGAGTCATTGAAAGGACGCCCGAGCCACACGGCAACGGAGGCTGATTTAGATGCTTTGCACAATAGAGCTAAATATTTATGGGGGTTATAGGAGCACGCCAAGTGTTGCTCGAATGGAAGGATTGCGTGCTAAATCTCACACGCTTCAGGGAAGAAATCCATCGTGGCATAATGTGGCACACAGCAGACCTAGACAAAGGCAGACACTCACATGCTGTTAATAAAATGCTCAGCGAGGACGCCGGTACCTTTGTATAATTACCCACCCGAAAACGCGAAAACCTTTCTTTAATAATTGCCCAATCAAAGTGTTAGACAAGGCTTTTTACAGCATTTTTTAAAAGAAAGAAAGAATGAAAAAGGCGGTTTGAAGCCAAGTCGGAGCTCCGTGTGGGGAGCAGATGCAGACAGGCTCCAGACTAACTGGGAGCAGACTTTAAGACCAAAGGACCAAAGCAGTCGTCGGAGGTCCAAGTTTTGACGCATACTCGTTAAAAAAGTGATAAGCCGACGCATTCCCGCACCCAACAAGCAGAACTTAAGTCGTAACAAAAAAATCCAACTAAATTAAACTTTTCGTGAGTTAAAAAAATTGCTTCAAATGTTCAAAACAGACATAATCACAAAAAAGTGAGCACTTTTCAGGAGAAAAAAGCTGAAACAAGCTGTTTTGTTCTTGAAATAAGTAAAAAAAAAAAAAAGTCACCATTCACTTGAAACAAGGCGGAAAGACTCAGTCTTTTGGTGATTCTGCTTTGAAACGAAGAGTCATTTACTTGGCGTCGTCCTCTTATGTTTGTCATCCCAGGCTCATTCTTCATAACCTCATAAAATGACTCGTGTATAGCTGTTGAACTGTTTCATCTCCTCGCTGTCGAACGTTTTAAGAAGTTGCACCAACAACGTCACTGATGTGTCTCACATGCAAGTCCGAACATCCACTGTCACCTACCGTGAGCTAATGCGCCTGTTTTGTGTGTAACTGCTCAGGTTTGGCCTTCTTTGAAAGGCAATTGCAATTTGCTGGAGATCGTAAGTTCAACTGGTTCTTTAGGGTCTGAAGTGTTGAGTCACAAAGACAGAAAACATGTCATTGGTTTGTTTCGGGAGGCAGCGGCAATAAACACAACCGTAGGAGTTTTGACAGACGAAGACAAATCCTCAAAATTAACGTATTGTTTCATCAAACCCTCCAAATCAGTGTGAGTTCAGGTAAAATTTTGCAAATATTACATTCGAGAGTTATGACACAGGTGTTCTTTGCATTGGCTGTAAAGTGTCCAGTTGTTTCTCCACTTGTTTCAGTGCTCGTTAGTGTTGAATATTGATGTCAATTTTGAAAAAGTTCACCATTAGCAAATTTACGACTGTCCATAAATAAAGTTGGACTTGTATTGTAGTCTGGTTCGGCCAGTAAAAGCCTGGTGATGCTGGAAAATAAACACTGTTAATGGTTATCATTATTAGCCCGACAGGCCCCCTGCCTCGGCCCGCTCCTTGAGGTGATAATTGCCCCATAAAGACTAATACTTTCCTAAAGCAAATACCCCAAGAAGTGCCTCTGCACTCTCCTTGGGAAGTGTTAACTGATAGGTTTTAATCAGATTGAGCTCGCAGTGCTCTGGGTGTTACCGCCAGAAAGTCTGGCGAGGGGAGCTGCTCGTTTGTATGGTAGAAATGACATGATTAGTGTGATGCAATGCCGCGTGCAGGAGACGAAGCAGAACCGTGATGACGGTTTGTTTTTGTTTCCAGGAGACTTTTGGCTGACGCACTGTGGGACTTTTCCGACTTGGCATCAAGTGCGCACTCCTGCACCTCCACTGTTATGAATGCATGGATCTCCTGTGAGCAAATCACCTCGTAGTACAAGCGTTGTCTGTCAGAATCAGCCACTTGAAACCACTTGTGTTCATTATATAGACTGAGTAAATCTTCAGCATTAGAGTTCTTGTCAAACTGCATTACAACACTTGGCTGAATGTGCAAATCATCATCTCGTGCCTTTGTACTTCTCTCACCAGTCAGCGTGTTCTCGAAATTTTCACTGTGTTGTTGTAAATATGCTGTTTACTTTTGGCTGCGGTTGGGATGTGAGCCTCTGAGCTCTGTACACAGCGCCATAAAATCCGTCAGGGGAGTCCATTGCAAGCCGAAACAACAGGACTGCAGCAAGACTCTCGTGTCCCCCTCATGTCCTTTGTCGACCCACAGCGATGTGAGCGACTCGGCGGTGCAGCAGCCAGCCGAGGTGTCTCGACAGCCTATATCCTCTCCTGCCTTTACAGTGCGCTTTATAACACAGAAATGAGCAGAGCGGAGACACCTGCTCAGTATAGAACAGGTGACACAGTCGTCTGTAAGGACTCAGTTGACATGTCAGTTGTTTTGACAACTTACTGCATACAAAGTGCATGATGCACTGCGACTCAAAGTGCTGCAGTTCAGCCTTGTTTCTGTGCAGCATGCTCACCTTCCTGTCTCTGCTGTGTGTGACTGGTGGTGTCGCCTGTCAGACCCCTGACCTGGCCACAACAAGAGTCTCTCCATGGTGGTTTTCAAAACCAGCAGCAGACTGAAACCTCCAGCTGAGCCCTGTCAAGTTTGAGGCCCCGTGTCTACATGCGCACATCCCCAGCAGCCCTTCTTCTGCGGAGGGCAATGTTGGACCGAGCCCCAGATTGTGGTGATTAGTAACGCTGACCACACACGTATAGCAGCACACATGCAGGCTATAAAATATTTAACTGCCGACTTCCATGCATCCTCTGTCTTTCTGTCCTGTTTGCTCCCAACATGGAATCAATTTTACAAGAAACGAGATCCATGTTTGTTAGCCGGGCAGAAGCACCACCAGAGGGGTTTCCCCCTCTTCTCCTAAATGTTTTTAAGCTCTGTCATAGTAGGAGGGAGCTTATACAAGTTTGGTTTTGCACCACTGACATTAATATACTCGTAAGTCACTGCGAAATCGTAGCCACTCTTTCTTTGGGAGATGAAAAGAGGACTCCTTCCTGCTCATCGGAGGAGATTAAAGCCACAAAGAGGGAAAACTTTGCCCCATTGTGCTGTTGTCATACATTGTTTCTGATAAGGACAATAGCTGCTTCATACAGTGAACTGCAATCTCCTTTCGTCACTCCATTGTGTTGTTGGAGTGTGTAATCAAGGCCATCCTCCCTTGTCTTTGTGTAGTTTCTGTTTCTGGTGACGTCTTTAAAAAAGGACAACTTCACTGTTCTCAGCAAAGCAACATTCATTCTCACAATTTGATGTGTTTATTTGTCGATGTTATCAAAGTCGATGGCTTGTCCACAGGCTCGGTACATCCTGTTTGTTTTAAAGCTTCGCCAGCTCCCGTACCCCGAAGTACACTGAACGGTCCCGATTACTCCGGACCGAAGAGCCCAAGAGTCTAATGCAGATGTTGGACTGTCGATGCAGCTCCTAAATGTAAATCCACATCAGCTGTTCCTCCGAGACCAAACCGGGTCTTCATCTCCCATCAGGTCTGTGCCCAATCTGAGCGCTCCAAATAAATTCTGGCTCCAGTGATTGGAAATATAATGCAAATAAAATGGAATCGTCTGGAACTTAGAAGAGTGTTGGTGGCCTTGTTTGTTGGATTTGAGGAGAGCCGGAGTGAGCGGAGGAGCAGATGATGTCACGCGGCGGGATTTTGGGGAGATACCACCAAAGAGCACCAAACCAAGTCAGGGAGTGGATTCAGCCGTAATGCCGGGGCCGCCTCGCTGCTGCATGAGGGCTGTAATTAAGGACTGGCTTGTGGGCCTGTGGTTCTCCCGCCACAGAACGCCTCATGTAGCTGACAGACATGGAGATCAATGCCGTGGAGCCTGAGAGTCATGTTCTGTCATTTATCAGAGGATGGCTGCTTCTCTTGTTTTTAACTTCACCTCCTCTTTGAAAAAGAGAGCCTTTGATTCGCTCAACTGATCTTTACCCTGCGTGATGCTGCCTTGAAAGTGACTCGAGAGTGAATCATCCGATACAAGATGGCATGCGGGCGCACTGGAAAAGTCCCTCTGGCCTCACAGCGTGAAGGCTTCCATCCTGAACTGGCGCCTTCAGAATACGGTTGCCGAAGTTTTTTCTTTGAGTGGTCATCGGTCTTTGTTAGCTTTGTGATGAACTGGTGACCTGCAGGTAATTTGATATGCCCTCTGCCCAAAATCGCCCGAGAAAGGCTTCAGCTCACCACGACTGTACTCTCGAGTCGAAAGAAAAGTTGTTTTCCATTCGCAGTCGATAACTATCTACAATGTTATCGTTTAAAATACAAGCTGTCAAGTTCAACGCGAGGGCAACAAAGTGGTTCGCTTCTCTCACTGATGAGATCGCAATCTTGCAGTGTTGTCTTCTTAAGATGCATGTTGCTCGTTTGCCCAAATACTACAGTGAAGCCAACCAGTCGGAAACACAGCCACTCTCACCAGTGTAGGAGAAACAGTTGTTCTGTGTTAAATGCTTATCTGAGTATGAGCAAGAGGCAGTTCGTTTTGGCTGCCCCGAACACTCGTCACATCCCACACCTCCAAACGTTGGTCTTCTTGCTGTGTAACTGGGCTCATTGTCGCGTTGAAAAGTTCCTCCACCGTTTGACTCTGTCGTGCTGGAGGTCGTCTGAGTGCAGCCGTTGCCTCTTATTGTGCCGTAAGATTAGATCCCCTGCATGACGATACTATTTGGAACTCATCTGACATGTTGGTGGGATTGCACACACAGTTTACAACCCGAGCACTGAGAGACGGCGCTGAATGTTTATATAACCACTGAGTCAGCACGTTGTCAAATCAGCTTCGTCCCTCGTTAGGTGCTCAGCGCATCAGATGATGTAAGCGCTGGCATCAGAGCTGTCGTAACTTATCTGGTGCAACCCAAACGTACGGGCGGTGGAATCACGGCTGACGGTTTTTATGTCTCACCTGTGCTTGGAGCTTGTGTGTTCTTGGTCCATTAGCTCAACGGATCGTCTGGCCACTCGTGTCCTATCAAATGGATAAATAGGAGGATTAGGCGCACTGCCATTACAGACTTGGCAAAGCTCCGGCCGTCCAACGGGTCCCCTTTCCAGATCACACACTTGGCCAAGGAAGGGTCGGAGCTAAATAGTCCAAAACGGCCATGACATGGTAGAAAAGCACCAGCATGCCGTTTCAGATTGATTCCTTTCCTTTTCAAAGGTTTTCGTTGAACACCAACATCGTGCACACTTCGGAATGTATTCGGAATCGCTGATTTATTGCTCCGTAGCTGCTGGTGCGAGGTTTGCTGCTCCCAGGCTCTTTGCCATTCGACTCGTGTGCCTGCAAACTCCTATAGATTTACTGAGAGTCCTCCAAAAATGTCCCTGGACCACGACTGACTGTCTGGTGCCCCACATTCACTTAACAGAGTGTGTGCCATGTGCCATGCTTTCATCTGCACTTGCTGTGGTTTCTTGTGTTTTTCTAAAGCCCATAAAATAATAATTGCCCCCCCCCCAAGTAGATATGGCTCAGATATTTCCAGCAATGGCTGAAAATTATACAAAGAGTTAATTGAAGGGTCTTTCTTCTAACGTGACATTCTCCTTTTTTCTCTTCTTGCTAACCAGCGTCAGGCTGTC
This sequence comes from Malacoctenus gilli, assembly GCA_032164315.1. NCBI lineage: Eukaryota > Metazoa > Chordata > Actinopteri > Blenniiformes > Labrisomidae > Malacoctenus > Malacoctenus gilli. The sequence continues at coordinate 4,033,391 of JASSRZ010000002.1, forward strand.
TGGGAGGCTGATCTGAAGGCTGTGAGAGGTGGGAGCTCTGTTGGGCAGACGGGCCTGCTCCTGGGAGACTCCCTCTTTTCCAAAGAGCTGGAGAACATGGGCAAACAGCTCGCCGGTAGGCAGACCCGTGTCCGCTTGTGTGTTTAACCTGCATGGCCCCATGTGAGTGCCTTCCAGTGGCTTCGGCGGCGAATTGTGCGTCCAAGTCGGATCGAGTTCTTTGCTCGACGCACACTGTGACAGGCTCGCTGGTGAGTTAAAAGGGCTTCGGCGAAGGATGAAGAAGCAGGAGGGAGCGAGTCCAGCTGAAGAATGCAAAGGCTTATCGTGGCTAATCAAAGTCTAATCCCGATGTTGAAAACTAATGAAAAAATCTCCCCTTGTCTGAATTGTAGCTCAGTTGGAGACCCGATCAACTAATAACTCTGCGGCTCCGCTGAGTCATCTGAAAGCTCGTCGCAGCGTCACACTCTCGTATTTGGACGGCAAAATGGAGCCTCTGCATCAATTTGGGAACGATTAGTCTTCCTGCAGAGCCGGGCTCGTCTTTGATATATGTGACTCCGAGTGACTCAGAGGCTGCTTTGTTGTCACCGAGATCAAGTACGCGTTGGCTTATGGATGAGCTGAAAGTCTGTAGTGGAGGCCAAAGGGGCACAGTGCCATTTGCCATCATGTGTCACACACTTGCTTGTTTATGTATGTCCTCTCACTCTGTTTGACAGCGTCGCAGTGTGTAAAAGAGCTCGTGCACGCCTTCGCATACCAAACTTATTCAAAGCATATTGATCCCACTGAGTGGCCCTGCTGCTGCACATCAGCACTACACGCACTGCTTGTCTATAGAACAAAACAGTGTGTCTATTTATTTTCTGGAGGCGGCAGTGAAAAAGAACTATTTGTGGAAACGGCATACAAACTTTTGGCCCGCAGGGCTGCAGATGGCATCGATTTCTAGTTGTTTTACGGTGAGTTAGTGAATACTCATGCTGAGGGCTCCCAGCAGGCTTTTCATTGAGGGCTATTCAATGGGCTAATCCGAGTGTCTTTAAAGCTTTATTAGCTGCTAATACTTCACATGTTATGAGCCCAGGCCGCACTTTCCATCGTGCAACAGTTGCGCCACTTAAGTGCCATTAAATGCCTCCAGTCAGCTCGGTGATGCAATGTGTTTCTTTCAAGGGCACCCACAGTAAGCGTTGGTCTCCAAACAGTGGATCAATATGCTTAATCAGTCTCTTTATCGATGCTCGTGCACTGCCGTTGAGTCAGTGACTCAAATCCCACCGTGGTCTTGAGTCTCATTCTATCCACGTCACATCTACTGCATCAACGGTAATCAAAGAATATCCAAAGCCGTGTCTGCGACCGAAGCAGGAGGAGTTCTGATATAAAATATAAGCGGTACTTTCTTTCAGACTTCAATGGGTGGTATCCCTCAGGATCGTTTTACCACGGGAGCAAAGCGCCTCGGCTCCGCGAAGGTTAAAAAACGCTGCTGTAGCGTGCTGTGGCCGCGCTCTCTCGCACCATGTGCAGCTGCTTCTTGATCAAAGACTCTAATAGATTAGATCTGTTTAGTTTTCTTCTGCTCTTCATCGCTGTCTTTCTCCGTCTCATTTTCCACCCTCTCTCTTAATCTCGTCCTTATTACTCAAAATGTTGGATCCAAACTCTCCAAAGGTTTTCACTTTCTGGGTTTTTGATCTCCACCAGCTGTCATTTTGTATCAGTGTCCAGAGGAGTGCAGTTTGAGACAGTCAGCTGTGCGTTTTCCTACCAAAACTGCTTCGAATCGGCTCCTCTTTAACGCCAGGAAGTCAGAGGGAACAACTCTTTTACAAGAATTAAATACCTGAGAGGAGCAGGCATTTCTGGAGGGAAACGTTAATCATTTCATGGTAAATAACTTGCGATAAGAATATCAACTGGAGGGACAGATTACTAATAAACATATCCTGTTTACAGACCTTTTTATTATTGGCAGCAGTGGGCGGTTAAGGACTGGATCTTTATGTGAAGTCATCATACGGGGAACTGGACTTTACGACAAGTTTTCCACGATATTTATTTCACTGCCAGGTATTCCCTGATTTAGTTTCAGCTTTTATGGTTGCAAACGTTTCGTGCAGCCTAGCAACCGCACAACAATGCTTCTTTATGCTGTGCAAAGTTACATAGAGCAGTGTTGCATGTGCCAGAAACCTGATGTCACGATATGCCGTCGGCAGCCCACAGAGTTCATTATCTTACAGCTTTTTGTCAGAATCGCACAAGACGGGCCCGGCCGTGACTCGTACTTGATCTTCCTCTCTTGTTATCTAGAAATATGACGTGTAGAAGGTGTTGGGCTTCGAGCGGCGCAGGCACGATGTGGTACAGAGTACGCAGCAAGTGGGAACAACAGAGAGCAGCATGTGCTCTGCATTGCATCCCGCTCTAAGGGTTAACATGTATAAAACCCAGGCGTCAGAAACGGCAATCGAAATGTTCCTGTTGGGTCTGGGACGGATAAACTTCATCTTCAGAGGTGAACGACCCAAAAGCAAGTTGAGCTGCGTCGCCTCTTCAATGATTATTTGTCAGTAATTTTAGGCCCATGTTTCCTATTTTTACGGGGACAAATGTTTGCGAATGATCAAAGCGTCGTTTGTGCCAGAAACAAGGAAGTTCAAGTTTGTCAAAGGCTCGTCACGCTCGCCTTTGTGTTTATGCCGCTGATAAAGCCTTCCAGAGATACTGGCTTCCAGTGAGTCATCCTTGAAATGATGCTTCTCAAATGATAACTCCCAGACTTGTTTGTTGAATAGCAATGGCCAAGTTTTGGAACAAAAGCCTAAAACACGGAAAAAATGACCCAGATGTTGATCGCAGGAGTTGGCAGGATCCTGCTTTTTATAAACAGGACTGTTTTCGGGACTACCAGAGCAGCAAACAAACGTGTTTTTGTCAGGAACGGAGCTGTTGCCTACTGTGTATTGACTTGGGACTTTTTTCTGACACAGGAAGCCGGATTCACCACAGTTTACAAGGTCTATAAATATTGTCATCATTGCCCAGAAGAGGGATTAAACGAAGCTGTCTCGCCCACTTTAATGCTCAGTAAAGTTTGTGAATCACCAGTCTGGAAGGACGCACACAAGACACGTAGCGCAGCCTCTGAATGTTCATAAAACATTAGCGTGACTTGCTGGTGGAACCTTGAAAGTCCATGAACGAGAATTCATTTGGCTTCACGTTACTCGCATCTTGGTGGACATACAGTTGCTTGGCTTAACTGGGTTAGAAAAAAGCAGCGCAAGATCTGGGCGACAGTTCTCTCCTAAGGTCAAAGGTGTGACATTTGCTGTCTGTTTTCTCCACAGAAGTGGAGAAGGACCTGGCAAAGCTGGCAGAAGTAGGAAAGCTGACCTCCCGGAGCTCCAATAATCCGCACAGTAGCCTGCTCCACACCCCCCTGCGGCACAGAACGCTCCCCGACACACTCCCTCTCCCCAGTCTGCTCTCCCGACCCCAGTCACCAGCTGGCAGCCTCTCGGGCAAGGCCTGTGGCGTGGGCCTCCCCTTGCTCAGCCCCAAGCCCACCTCTCTGGTCATGGGCCGGACCCAGTCGCCCAGCAACCCTGGGAGCAGGACTCAAACCCCGAGAACGCCCAGCCGACCCTTGACCCCCAACAGTTTACTGACACGCTCCAACTTTAACCCGGGACCCCATAAGGAAGTGACCTTCAGGAGGTCGCGGAGCCGCCCCGTGACACCCACCAGTCAGCCAATGCATCCCCGACCGCTGCTCACCCCTCCGGGTCTCAGCACTACTGACAGTCTGGGTGCCAGCCTAAGGGCCTATCTCAACGAGGTGAGACCCTAAACGGAAGAACGCCGTACCTCAGAGTCACAGTCAACAGGGTAAAATACGTATTTTCATGCGGAATTTTTGGGGAATCGAACATCATACTTCTTTTTCAGCGACAACAGTCGTCGAACACTGTATCACGTGTTATATGAGAGCTATCTCGCCAAGACAAAGATCAAGTGTTCGCACATTCTGTAAAACAGGGGGTCAAACTGTCTTAAATTGCGGGTCATGCACTTGAAAGTAACTTTATTACAATGTGCTACTATGGTGAGAATGAATCTGCGTGCCCGAGTGTCAAACGGGCTTAGCGGCCAAGGAAAGCTGTGTGTGGAACACGAGAGAGATTATGAGTGGGAGCACCAGAACACACACTATCACACATGTGCATATCCTTCACAGACGCACTGGCTTCGTGTGGGGTTTATAAAGGGGAGTCAGGGAGGTCTCTACAGTAGGATGTCATTTCACTGTGGAAAAATGAGTCTGGCATAAAAGGGGGAACTTTCTCTGCTATTTTCTTTCTTAGCCTCCTTTCATGATCTACTTAGCAGCGGCGCTGTTAAATATGAGCCCTTTTCTTTTTGAAGGCCTTGTTAATGGTAGGCAGGGGTTTTACACTCGCTTTGTACACACTTTGACAGTTACGCCAGTTGACACCTAGTGACATTAACCCAAACACGAGCGCACACGGTCTGCTTTTATTAAGGCCACCTGGTCGCACGAGGAGAGACTCGAGTGGAACTGCGGAGAGACCAAAAGAACCGCGAGCATCCGAAACAACGGACTAACTCTAAGTCCAGCATGTGTTTGTGTACCGTCTTTGTCACGTTTTCTGTCTTTTTTCATGGGCTTGACTCTTCAGTGAAGCTGTACAGTGCCTGTTTGGCACCTTCGACTCTCAGCCTGAAAACCCCTGGTGTGATTGCACCCTGAGCAATGTCATCAGCAGCTAACAAGCAAACGGAGGCCCGCCCTGGTTTCTTTGGACGCACTGTAAAGTGTTGCATCTCGCCATCATTTCTGACCTCGCCTGTCTTGTTCCTTTTTTCTTTTCCAGGATGAGTTTTACCAGCAGTTGCAGGCCATCAGGCAGCCTTGGCATATTCCCAGTGACACCGACAGTGACATCCTGGAGCCTCCTGAACAGGATAAGAGTGAGCGACTCACCGAATTCCTTCCTCTATTTCCTGTTTCTTTTTAGAACTCCACATTGGATTGTTCATTTTCCTATTGAAGTTCCCATAACAGGCGGAAGCAAATATTCAGTTTAACAAAAAAATTCAAGGTCTGTGCAATCCTGGCTGCTTTTTTTTTTCCACTTCAAGAATTGAGGTTTGTTTCACGACTGCGATGTCACCTCACCACAGTGAGTTATGGCTGCATTCAAGTGAAGTCGAGAAGTATTTCTTGTAAACTTCTGAGATGGGGAGCGAGGGCCAACACTCAAAGAATTTCCATCTTTCACTGCTGGGTGAAACCTTGGAGAGACTTTTGATGAGGGAACAATGTTCTGTGAAGTTTCCCTTCCTGGCGTCATGTGACAGCGAGAGCTCTATCAAGATCCAGCAGACGTGAACGCGTCTCTCCTGAAAGCCGTAAATCCAGTCGGAGGAACGGTCTGGCTGGGATGAACACGGCAGAATTAGAGCAGACCTCCTCCAATGTGCCGCTCCATAAATCAAATGAATGCATGTGGCCGTACACAGTGATGGTCAGGTGCTTGCCAGCGTGAAACTAAGTACTTCTCAATTCACTGTGATCCACTAAAGCTGCCACATTAATGCTGCGTTCCTATTAGTTACATATGGCTGAACCTTGGAGATCATTTGAGACAGTGATGTAAAAGTCGGTTCGTCTGGTTTCAGGAAAAGGAGAGAAAAACAGTTTGGGAAGAGTGACGCCCGTTCTGATATTAATACTGAAAGAGCAACAACAGCTTATTTATTGTTTGGCTTTATTATTTTTTGTTTATTGTTTTGAAGCAGGAATAAAAAAAAGTCGCGCTGTGTGTCAAACGGTAATCGGTGTTTTAAAACATCGATTTATTCATGACAAAATCGTGTTTTGATAGAGCATTTGCAATCTTTCACAAGGCTGAATAGGAGCTCACCTTTCACCAAACTCAGCGAAGCCAATTGCAACTGTTATATGATGGAAACCAACGATGTATTGGTTCTTTCACATTAGAGGGATGATCCACTTTAATGACGAGCTCCAGTTTTCCATAGCGCATAAATTTCATCCCCAGAGTTGATTGATGGAGTCCCTAAAGGACGTATGTCATTGATTCAAAAGTGTTCTCCAAGGAACTGAGCCCAGTTTTCGCCCTAAACAAAGGATCCTCATCATCAGCTACTCAAGAGCAAAACAAAGCACATGTGGGATTCAAAAGGAAAGTTCCTCTGCTGTAACCAAACAGGAACTCCAGCCAAACAAACGATCAGACCAGAAAATGGTTGTCGCGTCAAAATCAAACAATTCTGACAAGTCTCTCTGGAGGCTCGGTGTTGTTCCAAATGTGCATCTTGCACAATAAATGGATGGATTTTCCTAATTGCCCCTGGGGGTCCGCTCTCGCCTTGGCAACGGTTGAGGAAGGATGTGAGCGGCGCATTGATTCAGACGTGGCTCAGACAGGCTGACGGAGCCAAAGAGACCCAACAGCCACAAGACGTGACAAAGCACTTTCTGGCGTGAGAGCGGGCCCGCAGGACTCTCTCTGTGCGTGCGTGCATGCATGCGTGCGTGCGTACCCGTGAGTGATTGTATTCATCAGCTTAATGCATTGAAACTGTTTTCCGAGAGCACTTTTGCCTCACTGTCAGATTTTTTGGGCTTCCTGGGGAAATTCTTGGACCTGTGAAACGAGGCGGTTGAAAAGCACGCTGGCCGCACTCTCGCTCCCTCGGAGCTGAAGGATTTAAAAAAGTCAGCACACAAACAAAGGGGTGGAGCAGCTGAAGTGGAGCTATCCTAAAGAGGATTTCATTGACTCAAAATCAAAATTCAAACCCGAACACAAAAGTTGGAGTCCTTGTAAAATGTGAGAAATGAATGTTTTTCTTCAACCTTGTATGCAGATATGACATTTTGAAATGTCACTGGGATGTTTTACTAACCTGAAAGTGTGCATGATTTTTTTCACATATTTAGTTGGATGTTTCATTCAACACAATGATGTTCCTTTGCTCACAACATTCACCAGGTCGTAACTATAAAACCCACCATCATGTCAGCAAGTAAACATATTCCCTGAGTGGTGATCGGTGTATGAAACGCTATTGTGTCCTCTCTGACACACTTCTTTCCTTGATTGTTCCCTCAGGTGGTTCACGAGATGCCAAAAGATCTGTGTTTTCAGGTGAGAATCTCGGCGAGCTGCGTCACAATCTGGAAGGTCGGAAAACCTCTCGTGTCTGACCGTGTTTGATCAACTAGGAGACAGAAAGTATGACCGTGGGCCTTTTTTTCTTTTGTAAGCCTCCAAATGAGAGAGCGTCATGTCTGCTCGTGACCTCATTTGAAGAGTCAACGTATGCTTACACAAATAACTCCCAGTGGGCGACTGACTGTCCAAGCCTCCACCTTCATTTATGGTCCATTCAGTTACTGTCGCAGGCTAAATGGAGGGCACAGGAGCTCGCAAACATGATTGGTTGAGCCTGCGTTTGTGTGTGGGTGTGTGTGTCTGTGTGTCTGTGTCTGTGTGTCTCTGTGTCTCTGTCTCTGTCTCTGTGTGTGTGTGTGTGTGTGTGTGTGTGTGTGTGTGTGTGTGTGTGTGTGTGTGTGTGTGTGTGTGTGTG
>JASSRZ010000002.1:4041525-4080599 GCA_032164315.1 Malacoctenus gilli
GTGTGTGTGTGTGTGTGTGTGTGTGTGTGTGTGTGTGTGTGTGTGTGTGTGTGTGTGTGTGTGTGTGTGTGTGGAGATGGGCGCACTGTTGCCCAGTTCCATGAAGTCACTCGGCTTCTGAGTTTACATGCAGCAGACAGCGTCAACTCTCAGCGTCAACATTTGGGAGAAGGAGAAAGTCTGTCTGGTTTAAAGTTGTCTGCGGTTCTCCTTCTTGTGGCTCCGAGGTGCCCACAGTTCCCAGTGTCAGTGTGCCAGTCTGGAGGCAGATCTGAGAGCACGCTGCCGCTGTTGCCGCCGCTGTTGCCGCTGCTGCTGCTGCTGCTGCTGCCGCCGCCGCTGCTGCTGCTGCTGCTGTTTGGCTATCAGGGAGGCCAGAGTATTTCCACAGCAACCAAAGTGAAAGCTCACTGCTCTCCCATATTGTGAAATATAGTCACTGGAACTTCTGCTGGGCAGCAGAACGCCTAATTTTCCACCTCGTGTTTGTCCGTGAGATGTTCAAATATTAAACGGTCGTTTCACAGTAATTGCCTGGGTTATTATTCTTATTAGGGGTTTAATGTGTCTGATTTTGGTCTCTAAGAGACTAATGTTTTGGTCTGCCTTTTTCTCTCTCCACAGGCCTCTAGTGATGAGGACCAGAGACATCGATCGAAACAAACTATTATGCAAACATCTGGATATTTTGAATATCTGTGCAGACACTTATTTTTATAATTCATATGGATGAAAAGAATGATTCTATACTTTTTTCACGGATTTCTTAGATATTCTACTGTACCTGTACGATAAGTCAGAAGATATAAGGTCAGAGTAAGGATTATAACCTTTATTTTTGTTTGCTCTGTAGCATGCTATTGAACTTGAGGAGTGTGGAGGAACAGATGCATTTTGTTGTTGCTCGACTGTTTTGTAGGCCTCTTGAAGATTCACATTGTGAGGGCAGTGCACTTGTGTTCTGAAAGTGTTTGTTGACATGCACCACAAAAAGAATTGGATAGCAAATGTGTCAGTCATGGAGGGAGTACGTGGAATGCTGTGACATGAATTAAAATGATTTGGTGCACTTCTGGTTTTTGACTCTCGCGCATCGTGTTTTTCCAAAGTCCGTTCACTCATCTCGTGGAAAGCTTTCCAGCTGAGCTTCACGTGTTGCTGCCGCCAACACCGGCTGAAGACCGGCACACCCTGGACAGGACGCTTGTCCGTCCCACGACGCGTACAGAGAAACTTTGAGAGTCAAGAATCGACCTATGCACGTTTTGGACTTTGGATGGACATCAGAATTCCCAAGAAGCCGCATTGCACAGGAAAGCTTTATCCCTGCCTCAACGCAGGATATTCTTGCTGTGAAAAAGGGTGCCAACTGCCACACTGCCGCGTGTCCCAAACCAAAAGTGGGAATTTGAGACGATTTCTCTCTCGAACACAATAGCAAGAGACCAGACCGCTCACAACAACAAACTGTTGTCGCTCCCGAACTCATTCACTGCCCAACTCTGTGTTTCTTCCTCACACTGAGGCGCTGACAGAGACGTAGACGTTCGCTCTGACCCCAACCTAACTGCCTGTGTGTGTTTGCCTGGGCGCGTGTTGGTTAAACTGTGGTCGTCTGGGCCTCGCACAGGCGACGTCAGCCCAAGAGACGCACACGTGACGGCGCTGCCTGCAGCCTGACACAGTCCGATCCCTCCTTTTAAACCCTTCTGAGTTTTGTGGTGGAAAAACAGAGGCCGCCATGCCGGCTCCCGAGACCGTCCCTTTGGATGTGGTCAACGAGCTCCTCACATCTCCAGGCTCGTTTCGTGAAGGCTGATTCCTGTAAAGAGGATGTGTGAGGAGCCCAATCAGTGAAAACCTCATCCTGTAAAACATGGAATGTGGATTCATGTCCCTTTTATTTGAGCACATTGTGTGCGCGCCGGGAAGGGATGTGGTTTCAGAAGATCCGTGGAACAATTGCAGAGCGTGGCATGACTGAGTCACGGCGGGGCCTCGATACAATTGCTACAACACTCTAAACAGCATTTTCCTGTCAAAAGACGGAAATGTCTCGCTTTGCGTATGACAATTTACATTTTTCGTATTCCATTTCTTCCAAGCTGGAGAACTTGTGGGACACTGATTACATCTGGTCTCGTTCCACAGATCAGCATTTCGGTAGCTGCGTTCATACATCAATATTTTCTCAGGTTTCGTGGTTTTCCTCCTGGAGACTTGAAGGGGACATCGAGATAGTTTTGGACATGGAGGACAAAGACAGAAGTCAAATGGTCATAATGTGAGCTTGTTGATGTGAAGCATTTATATCGTCACTTGAACCTTCATTTTATGGTATTTTTCCTATTGTGGCCGGATGACTTCAGTATGACTAATGCAAAGCAGGTTGTTTTCTTAATGCAACACCAGTACTGGTTACATGTGTCATGCTATGTGTCATGAAGATCAACTTTCGTGTCATTGACACCAACTCTCTGGGCTATATAAAACTCTCTGTCTTCTTCGAGCGTGCGTACTGCGCAGCCTTCGTCCACCAGGCACATTCAAAGCAACTGGACGGGCCACCCAGGAACAGCATCAGACATCAGTGCACTTACTGGGAGAGCCAGACCACCGTCAATGGTCAGCAGACTGACCCAGCTCCGAATTTACAGCTGAACGGCCCGGGATGTATCCTGACACACAGCATAAATAAATCTATGGTGGATAGGGAGGTTTGCTGTGAAGTCAGCGAAAGTCAGTATCACTCACTGTGTGAAAGGTTGTGAGATGTGGTGAGACGGTTTCTACATGTGGAAAACTCTCTCTCTCGCTCTCCATGTGAGGACTCACTCACAGATTGGGGGGGGGGGGCTTTATGTGGCTCCATTTTGTAGTGACTGTAATTCAAAACACAATCAAAAGTCTCAACTCTGTTGTCTCTCTCCATTGAAGTGAGCGGCCTGCTCGTACAGCACGAATGAATTCAGCCTCCAACTGGCCTTTCACCGTTGACTTCTTCAAGTCTGACAACATGGAGGTTTTAGAGAGCAGCGCTGTGCACTGTGGTCGGAGGCAAAGGGCTGCGTCTTGCCCCTCTGAAGTGATTCTCACTGTTTTTGCAGAATTTCTCCTCAGAAGCTTTTATTGATGCCATAAAAGCAAAAAGTAAACACTGAAACCCGAGCCATGCCATTGCTTGCAGAGCATATCATCAGCCCACGTCTCCTTTTTAACACTCACTACTGAACTCTTCTGCACCATTGGAGAGATCGGAGTGCTGTCGCCGCAATCTCAGTCCTGTGTTTTCTTCTCCTCTTGGTATTCGGAGCTGACGATCGATTAGAAGCGTTCGGCAGAAAACCCTGCACCCACTTACCAGGTCTGGTTGACGCTCCCCTGTGAACCACTGTGACGCCACTGATATTAACCCGACATGTCCTGGAGAGTCTGCGCTGGGATAATAGTGCGTTCAGGAGAAACTGGGAATTGGGGACACTTCTTGAGATGGGGGTAATAGCCAATTAACAACGATCGGGATTCAGGAAGTACTTCTTCGGTAGATAAAAATCAACAGAAATTCTCACGGAGAAGCTTTTCCTCAAACACACCCTTGATCAAGGGTGTTTTTGATTGAGATTAGTTGGTTTTAGTTGCAGTAAAAATAAACTACTGAACATCAAGCACACCGCATGCAACGAGCTGTGCTTTAATGACAACGCTGTTCTTCTATCTCCACTTCATATTTATATTGACATTTGTTTCAATTAAATTCAGTTTAGCGTGGCTTTCTTTAGGAGCTGAACTTGCCATAGCATCGGGGGTGACACTCAGGAGGCTTGACTGAATTAACTGAATAATTGCGTTTCATTCCTAATATTGTCGTAATGTTGCCGAAGCCTCCCTGCTTGTGTTTCCCTTGTGGACTGTGTCAGAAAGCTTCTTCAGAGCTGCCTTTGATTCGGCATTCAGTGTGTGAACTCAGGCCTCACCTCAGGCTGCTCATTGAAAATAGCCTGCGAGCATGTGGAGCTCTGTGGACCAAAGATCCATCATTGTTGTGTGGATGGCCGAGGCTGTTGGCTTTGGCTGCACTCGGGAGTGTTGAAGGACACTCTGTGTGTGTTAAACAAGTGTGATGTTGTTTTTAGCTCAATAGTTTTCCTAACTTTCATCTGTTGGCTGTGGCAGTTCATTGCCCCGCCCCCCCTTCACAGTTACAAAGCACGACAACTGATGCAGACATCTGTTTGACTGTTTTTCTTCTGGTACCGATCGAGGTGCCAATCTGATTTTTTCTGACAAATGACATGGACGTGACTCATCCCTTCTGGTGCGTGCAGTGTTTGAAAGAAAAAACGACTCGGATTTGCAAATACTTGAATGATCCCTCAGAACATGGTGTTTTTAATGTTGTTTGGAAGGAAACCCAGAGGGATTACATGGTGGACGGATAAACTGGAGTCCTGCAGTGATCTCTGGCTGATTGTGAGGCTTTTCTGTGAAATATCTCCAAGAGTCAAGAGTGCCGAGGCACTTTCATGACTCTGCGCTGTGGTGGGGTTCAGTGGTGAGACGTCAGTGTGTGTGTGAGAGCCGCCCGTGTCACCTCTTCCAATCTCTCACGCTCGTTCACGGTTCTCTTCTCTGACCGTGATGTGGTCAGTATTTCAGATGCTTTACGAAGAGGTGTGTGTGTGTGTGTGTGTGTGTGTGTGTGTGTGTGTGTGTGTCTGTGTGTGTGTGTGTGTGTGTGTGTGAGTGTGTGAGTGTGTGAGTGTGTGTGTGTGTGTTTCACTCACATTGGCTCGCCTTGTGGTGGGTGCGGCTTCAAGCTGGATTAAATGACTCATCTCAACTCTGTGTTTGTCTGCGGGTCCAGGAAATCATTGTGCCCAGATTAGTGCTGGTGGTGTTCGAATTAGTCTTGCAAATGCTGGAAACCAACTGTTGGTGTGGTGGGGGTGCACCATGTGTCCTGGTACCGCTTGTGTTGCAAGCAACACAACACTGTGGCAGGAATGCATCAACCGCCATGAAGCTACATTGAGTTATCGCCCACTCGAAGCACCGGAGCTGTCCAACACTTTTCTCCGACAGCTCTGGCTCCTCGTCTGCATTAATTTACATAAAGTTGCAGTGAATTTATTGAGTTTGCATGCTGGCCTTTCCGCAAGCTGTGATTTATTACACATTCTCATGCGGCATTTTTTTTCATTTGTCCATTTCTCAAACCTTTTTTGCTGGAAGCTGCCGAAAAGCATCCTTTCTTAGATTTATCCAAGTTTACTTTCTGCAGCAAATACTTCATTATTTGTGTCATCGCCCAGATGTTACGGCCTATATGTTTACATGTCCAGATTCACTTTTGTGTCATCGCTTATACCACATGATCAGTCTTTATTCTCCAAGCAGATGCTGACTGGATCCATCTTCAAAGTGTTGTCACGTTGAGCTCCTCCTCTGCTGAGAAGAGGAGGTAAATATTTAGCATGTTGGATGAAGAGCTTTTGAGATGCAACAGTAATAAATTGTCAGATGCAGTGAGCCGCATCACACAAACTGTGTACAGTTATGTTTAAAACGAGGCTTGACCCCCTTTTCTCAACTTTGAAACGTTCAGACATATTTATAGCCTCGTTGAGTGTGTTCACAGGAAAACCTGGCAGTGAACAACAATAGCAGCCTCTTTTTTCAAAGCCTTTGGCTCTCAACTTAAGATCAAGAGAAATTTGCCTCTCTGACTTCCTCCTGTCTGCTCTGGATTTGTCACCACCAAAGCAATCAAATGCACAAGCTGATGAATATATGTGTAAACAAGGTATCCGGTAAAATCGAGGAGATCATCTGACTTGGCTGTAAAGGCTCTTTTGTCGTGTTGTTTTCCTCCCGGCTCTCCTGAGGACAGTATGCAGGAAGAGGGTGGAGGAGGGAATGATGCTGTTACTGGCCCGACGTGACGGGAGGAGCTGCGTGATCGGCCCCGTCCAGTCATCTCAACTGGGATCTTTGACCACAGGAGGCCAGAAAATGTCTGTAGTCGTGCCAGACGATGTTTGATGACTTTCAGCTGCTTTGCACCTGCTGCTCCTTTTGTCTCCTTCGTTCTCTCCACACAAACATCTTGTCGCTGCTCAGTAGAGGATTTCTTTTCGTTGGCATGTGTATGTTGTATAAATTGGCTACAGTCAGATGCAGTTATATGAAGGTAAGACAGTGACAAAGGACAGAATAGTTGTCACAGAGTGAGGAACGTTGACGGTGTTTGTTTGCTTCTAATCGTCATGATGACGCTGTTTCCCCCATCAAATCCAAGCGCTGCCAAGTACTTTGACCTCAGTTTCCCAGCAATGCAACGTGAGGCAGAGCTACTCAGGGGTCACGATGCGTCAGCCGCCGGTCGGTTGACTTGAACAGACTGGAACTTTTACGAGTCACATGAGTTGGAATAGAGTTCGACATCCTTTCCTCAGACACAGCATTTTGCGCCCTTCCTACAGCTTACTTCTGTTTGCCCTTGTTCTGTATTTGTTTTTGTCTTTTGTGCCGTTTATTTGCTGCTACTGTAATTTCACTGCGTGATGAGAGGAGATGAGTTCCTTGTGCTACTCTCTCAACAGAGCTGCACTGAGATCCTCCCTGAAAGTCTGAATCACTGGTTCTGGCTTTGCCAAGAGGCTTCCTTTTTTTCCCCACTTCTCACTTGTAGGATTTTGGACAAGCGTGATTAAATGGTGATACCAGCTCTCCCCAAGTCACCCCCCCCCATATTCCCTGATGGACGGTTTAAAGTCCTTTTTTATTTGGGGCATTTTTTCATCTTCGGGTTGTAAATGTAATGTTTATCCAAACAGAGTGCCTCTCAGTGTGCTATCTGAACCACAGGAAGACTTTATGTCGGAGGCTTGCACAGCAGGGAGGCTACCTCAAGCAGCCACTTGTGCGGTGGCCATACAGCATTTAGGTCCATTTCAAGTTGGAGCCACAATTGATTTGAATGATAAAAAGTTGCACAATCTTGTAAACTTGGATAAGCCACATGTGTGATCTATACAACATGTAATGGAGAGCAATTCAGCCGAATGACAAGTGCTCTCAGCAGTGTCAGCTCGAGTGACCATTAAAAAAACCTTATAGGATTTATTGGATGACAAAGAAACATCTTGGTATTCAAGGCAACTGAGCTGGACCATCGGCACTCAGTGTGCATAATGTGTATACAAAGCTTTTATCGTAAGCGTATCATGAGGCTTGAAGACATAAAGTCGTCAAAAGTGAGACGAGCTGCCTTAACCAATGTCCCGCGATGTTCCATGGATTTAGTGCCTCTGAAGGTTATGTTTACTACCTAAAAGAGACCATTTATCCAGTTATTAGTCCCCGGGCAGAAAATGAGCCATGAACTGTTTTTATTACGAGGACTGTTTGAAGTTTAGTTTGAGCACTCCTGCGTATGGACTGCTCTGTTCTCCTGACCAATGGTTCCCATTACAGGACCTCCACCGAATCATCAGTCGTCTCTTGCGTCATGTCCGACAGGAGAAGTTCCATAAAGAAACTCCCTTTCATTTGCTTTTCCATCTGTACGTCTCAGTGTGGCTGCTTCTAAACAAAAAGGCGGGGGGGTGAATGAATGAATGAATGAATGAATGAATGAATGAATGAATGAGGCATTGTGATAACCAAACACTTTTGTACCCCCATGATGTCACTGAGCTCATACTTGGTCTTGATTTTGTGAATGTTGCACGTCCAATTGTACGTAATAGCCCTTTAATTGAAAGCCAAACAACGAGACGTTAGAGGTTGATACTGGTTACTGTGATTTGTTTGCCCCAAGCTGCGAGGTGCTTGGGACTTGATGGCAGTTTAGAAAGAGAACAGGGGGCGGGGGGGGGGGGCAGATGGGGTGGGTTGCGGGATCGCACCAAGCCCCCCCCCCCCCCCCCCAACAGTGCTGCTGGTCATCTAAGCAGAAGCCCCTCATTCAAACTCAACTTTGGGTCTTTTCCCTGGGAGTGTTGTTGTTGCATTTTGACTTTTTTTTCCCCAAAGAAAATTAATTTTGCAATCAGATTTGCTTTATACTGAAAAGTGTGCGTTGTAAAATCCACGGATTAAATCCCAGTTTTCCCAAGAAAGTGTTTTTTTTCCTGAATTGCTTTGGGGAATAACTTGTCAAGTATGGGGTCTTCCCAGAGAGTCCAGTGTCTTTATATCATCCGTCCTCATCGATGGAGACGGCTGACAATCTGGGTCGACTTAACTCCTTGTTGAACATTGCTTGACAAAGGTTTACCCATCTGTGATATCCTTGACTGTTTCAGGCCAGATGTCCCCCTTTGGTGTGCTTCGCCGTGAAGCCTGTGGGGCAACATGAGGGAGAGATTGGGCTGATATCACCTGCCCTTTAGCGCTGAACGTCAGATGTTGACACAGAGCAGCCATGGCTTGATTTACAGGACCATGTGGCCTCTGCTGCTGTTTGTCCTTGCAGTTGGTGTGCCCTTACAGGGACTCCCACCCTGGAGATGGCCACATATGGTGCAGGAGACATCTGATGTTATGTTACCGTCTCTGGAGTTCGGTGTGGAATGAAGAGCCTTTTAACTGCCTCCAAGTGTCGTCCGAGCTGACGTCAAGAGCAATAATAGTAATGCTTCACGCAAAATTCGGTGCTTTGAATTTGTATGGCCTTTGATTACACTGGGCCATTGTCGTGTTTCTCACTGGTGCATGTTGTTTAACTGGTTATTTGTACTTTTTGCTGTCACTTTGCCCTCATTTCTCTTTAAAGTCGCTTTCCTCAGGGGCAAAAGACCTCCTCTCTACATGAAAAACGCATAGTTAGAAATCTAAACCCTGCTTATACTATACTATTAGCCTCTTTTTCCCCATAAACTTAATTGGTACCTTAGGCTGGTGGCGGTGTAAACAGACAGCTGGTGAGTGAGTCATGTGTTGAGGATGGACGAGCCATGCAGCCCATGATTTAGTCCAGCTCCAATTGTTCACTCCCTCTTCTGTGGCTGTCGGGAGCGAACTGAGGCGAGGATACGACCTCACAAAAGAAATATTTGTCCAATCCGTCTGAACGAACTCCCCGATTGAGGGGTGAACTTTCCCATCGCGGTGCTGTGTGTCTGTGTGACACGTAATTGAAGGAGGGATAGCGCTTTGAACTAAGCAGGAGGGAGCCTTTGGATTTCGTGGCCAAATGGCCGCTAACACACGATGCACCTGCTTCTCTAAATCTGGAATGTGCGAGACCATCAGTTGTCTTCTTTTGACATGGAAGTCAAGTTTAGAGCTAGCAACAACATGGCAGAGCTTTGAAAAGCCATTTTACGCCTCGAAACATTGGACGTTGTTGGGGAATTGTAAAAGACGAAGATGGTGGTTCAAGATCTCACTTGCATTGATGGTTGCCTGCAGATCTTAAACATTTGGTGTTAGCACGCCACACTGAAGCATTTGTGCTGTTTTGAAGTCTGTACGTCTGCCCAATGATTACCATATGCAAACATCAAATATATCCTCATTGTGCAGGAGTCGAAGGCTTGCCATTGCAGCACAATGGTTTTCGGAGCACAGTGGTCCATAGTTCTCTCCCCTGCTCAGAAAACAGGCTTTCCTCCTGTCAGTGTCTGCAGGCGTCTCAGACAGCTTTGCCTCCAGTGTCACAAAGAGTCAGGAAGTCTCGTTGTGTGTGCGACTCCTAAAACGTTGATCTCTCGCTGGTTCACCAGAGGGTGTTGGGTCTGCTGTCAAGAAGTTTGATTCGTGTGTGTGCGTGTAGGCTCCGATTTGTTTGCCGGTGCCAAGTGAGAAAGGTTGCCAGGGGGGGTGAAAGCCTGCTGTTTGCTCATGTCCAGACCTGCAGAATGGATGAGGACACAGATGGGATTTCTCTCCGGTGGACTTTTCTTCAGACCTCGTCTCTCTGTGTTTGGAGAGACATGGAAACCCTGGCTGGAATGGACAGGCATTTTGTTGAATGAGGGAAGACTTAAAGCTTTCACCCAAGAAAGCCTGAATAGGAGGAGAGGGAGACGCGGTGAAAGTGGGGGTGGGGGTGGGGGTGGGGGTTGCTGCGGTGAGGCCAGTATAAGTGAATGGTCCATGCTCTCACCGATTGCTCCCAGAAAAACACATTTTTAGTCCATGGACATTAGATTGATCAGCATGTGTCTGGAGCATATGGCGGGCTGACAGGAAATGCTGGTCTGAACCATAGTTGTGTGATGCAACTCAGGCCAGTCTGGGATTTGCCCTCTGAGGCTCCATCGGGTTGCGGTACCGTAAAATCTTCAAAGCCTGGACCTAAAAAAATCATCTGGGTTTGTTTCTCTCCATGCCGAGCGCTTGCGCTTTTCTCTGGAGAACAGTGCAGATTCACAGAACAGCAGCAGAGTTTCAAAGGGGAAACAAAGTGCATCTGAAAACATTGTGTCCAAGAAGCACAGATTGCAACCTTGGTGTGTAAAGTTAATCCCAAAGTGCTGGGCCGATTCTGGCTTCTGGCCGATTAACCGACACCTGCAAAATGTGGCCATATCGAAATTCTGCTTTGCTGACGAACATTAAATCAGTCCTCAGATGACATCACAGGCCAGCAGCGCTTGGCGTTCTCTCTCATCCTGCTCTCTCTCCTCCCTTCCTGAGTGGCAGCTCTATGCTGTCGTCCCCCCCTCACAGAGAGCAGTGCGCTCTCGCTTCACCCCCTGCGCGCGCGCACGCACGCACGCTCAGAGTCACAGCCAGCGGGGAGAAACAGGAGAGAGAAAGGTGAAGTTTACTGATGGTAAGTTTTGTAAAACTATATTACGCCACACTCCAGTGCTCCATGACAACAAGCAACCTCACGGAAACACGCTGTTTCGGCGCATTAAGGAGAACAGGCCAGTTTTATATGCGCTGATTTTCGCGAACGTGTTAGCGTTTTAACGCTGTATAAGTTGCCTCTTTGTGAAGTGAACAAAGATATATGCAACTGCTAACGTCCATCTCTAATATCAACAAATGTAAGACTGTCATACAGCATTTAAACGCTGTGTAAGTTGCCTGTTTGAGGGAAAAAAAACAAGACATACGATTTTAGAAGGAACAGGCTATAAGATTATTATATTGTGTCCCACCACACTGCATACTGCGATGCAGGTTTTCACTGGAGCTCATAAATTCAGTTAAAGTTTTTATTCAACTTATTTTTAAAGGGCTCCAACACATGTATTTAGTTGTAATCCTGTGAGGAAGTTTGAACAGCTGCAACAATGGTGCTTTAATCTAGTTCAGTCTGTTGGGGAAAAATCTTGACTGTGACACACCTGGAACTGAAGTCCCAGAGAGCCGAATGAATTCGTGAACTCCGGCTCTTTGTTGTTGGGGGAGCTTCAGGATGGATAATAAATAAAACGAGAGCTGAGACTGTACAATCAAATTTAGCTGTAATTACTGAAGTTTTCTTGTAAACAGACAAATTTATATTCCTACTTTGCTTTTTAGATGGTAAAAAGTAATTGGCAAAACACATAGACCATCAAATCACTACATTGCTGAGTCTTTTCAAATGTATCAGTTGTAAAACTCCTCCCAGTGTTTTCTCACTTGAAGCTGTCTTCAGCCACTAGCTTTCATTCTGAAATGCTCTTCTATAGTATTGACTTTGTTCCAGGCTGCTATAATGTTCTGTTTCTTTGCCTTGAATTATATTTAGGTTATTATGAGAGTTCGAGTTACACTACAGATGGAAAGTACATGTCCTGCGTATGTCCAGACATAGTTTATCTGCTCGACAATTCACTGTTGAATAAGCTGCAGGACACCACTTGATCTTTTGAGTTTATTAGGGTTCTCAAGGCAAGCTTTTCCACAATAAAACAGTTTTCCTTTCAGGATGCAAGTAATGAAAAAGGTAGCGATACAGCCTCCGATAAGATAGGGATGAGTCGAGAGTGTGCCTTCCCGGTTTTCCTGCCAGTCAGCTCTGATTGAACCTGAGCTAATACTCCCAACCTGACCTTAATCAAAGCCAACAACATGCTTTTACCCCAAGACGATAAACGTCAACCGTCAAGTCAAAAAGCTTTTACTCTGCTTTTTGATGCCCAGCAAAACTGGGCGCCCATCTTTCAGTTTTTGAGTTGGTCTCATTGAGGGCAACATTTTACACCCAACTTGTGTACTGGTCAATGATTCCTGCTTCTAGTCATTGCGTTGAAAAGCAGAACGTTCCCCACGGGCCACGTCTAATGGGAAAGAGATTTCGCACCCACTATCAGGTTGCCGGGGTATCAGGAGTGTTGGTTACACATGTCCTCCCCCACTGTGACAAGCAATAACACATGCAGCTGCAGATGCACACAAATGTGGTCTTTCTCATTTGGGATGGTGCTACTTAAAAACCACCTTTGACAGCAGAGGTGACGGAGGCTCGCCATGCGCAGGGCTCGGTGGAACAGAACTTTGTTTCAGAAGCACAGAACGAGCACATTAACATCGGGTTAAACCAACATTGGGAATGGGAGGGAGCCAAGATCATTAGAGAGAGCGGGAGAGCGAGAGAGGGAGCAAGAGTGCGAGCCCTGGCCAGGCTCGGGTTACATGCTGTCAACCCCAGACCTGCCCTGAACCTGTCTGTCAGAGAGACAGGAGGAGGAAGAGGAGGAGGAGGAGGAGATTGATGAGTGACACATTTTGACACACAAGCTCTGCTCAATGGCCTCCATTCAGCCGGCCACTGAGCCTGTTGCCTGTTTTGAGCTGGTAGGAGAGTTTAATTGGCGCTGATGCTTGCGTGAAAACCATTGTAAGCTCCTTGAAAAAATGAGACTTGGAGCTGTACCGCTTCCCTCCTTTGGCAGCCTACTGCCAGGAGATTGTCGTTACCACAGCACGTTCTTTGAATGATTTCTGCTGTGAAGTCAGCCACAGTTGAGCGACTTTATTAGCATACAGTAGTTGGTCTTTTGTGATGCTGACGCAGAGGTAATGTTGCAATATGTGACAGCATTAGGCCAGTGCCCTGTGCACAACACTGGGCTGTCTGTGGCCTGGATGTGACATCATGCAGGGAGGGGAACCCAGCGCTGGGTCAAGCCCTAATGAGACCCGCCGAAGCCTCATTATCGTCACGGGGGGAACGTTAGAGGAGCGAAAATACGGGTGGAGGGAGCCCCTCCCTGCTCCCCGTGTCCTCGTCTTCCACCAGCTGGCTAACAGATGGAAGGACCTGTTGGCCAAGGGAGTGAAAGCGCTGAGGATGAGGTGGGGGGTGGAGCTCAATGACGGCTCTCTTTAATGATAAGCAAAGATGAGAGCTTAACGAGCCATCGCATCTCCTCA
Organism: Malacoctenus gilli; assembly: GCA_032164315.1. Classification (NCBI taxonomy): domain Eukaryota; kingdom Metazoa; phylum Chordata; class Actinopteri; order Blenniiformes; family Labrisomidae; genus Malacoctenus; species Malacoctenus gilli. The sequence continues at coordinate 4,054,852 of JASSRZ010000002.1, forward strand.
AGTCCTCCCTCAGTGTGGACAGGGGTGTCAAGTGTGTGTGGAGGGGTGACACATGGCCTGCATCACGGCTCGGGTTATGCAATGCAACCATTTGTGGTGTTTGTTTAGAAAGCTTGCGAAATGAAGGAAGTCAGCTTGTGCGGAGGAAGGTGGTGTTTGTGTTTGTGTGTGTGTGTGTGTGTGTGTGCGCGCGTGCGTGCGTGCCTGCCTGCCTGCCTGCCTTTCTGCCTTTCTGCCTGCCTGCTTGCCTGCCTGCCTGCCTTGGTGCCCTGCAGTCAGAATGCTCCCTGTCCTGCTTCTGTTCACCTTCAGGCCTTCTGGAGAGGAAGCCGGTGGGTGTGGTGGGCCAACAGGGACTCGTCCTCTTGCATTCATACAAACATCACCTCCACAGATCGGCTCAGACTTTTCTCTATTCGTGTGTGTGTTCATGAGTGTATATTGTGAGCTGGTTAACTTCCAACATTTTTGAACTGCATATACAGCCCGTAGCAATAAAGCAGGAGCCTGAATTGTTTAGTTTAATTCCCGTTAAAGTCTTGTTTTCTGTCCTAACCACAGGTGACAGGTGTTATCGTGTTCTGGCCGGCTGCGCTTGTTCTCTGGTGAGAGCAAAGTTTGACTGTTCAATGCTGTGGTATCGCTATTTAAATGTATAGATGATAACAGTAGATGTTGCATTTGGTGTTCAGATGTTAGTGTAGTCTTGCTTTTGTTGTTTGAACTGTCTTTGAAAACATCGACTTTTCAGGATTTCTGGCTACCATCCCAACAGGTCAAGAGTTCAGCTCATACTCATCCTTAAAGAGATAATAATGCAGCAACTTGACAGCTTTTTTTCCAAGTGACAATAGCCCCATAAAACCATTTAACATTCAGCTGTTTTATGGCGGCACCTGACCTGATGACTTGACACTTAGGTGATAATATTTCGGTTATTTCCTGTCCGACGTTATTTCTTTTTGACGTCTTTGAGGTGCTTTTTAATGTCAAAAGATGAGTTAGTTGTGTTGACTTGAACACAAAGGAGTTGCAGAAATTCACCCTTCATTCATTTCAGACTTCATTTGCTTATTTAGGAGACAAACGGGTATTTCCTCTGATGTTCTGGCTCTCTCCTAACTCTGATTGTGTCTCTGGGAACCTCTCTTATTGGTCAGATGCATGCTGGGATGCTCTCCTCTCTGGCTGTCAGCCACTCGTTGTGTTTTCTGAAACACCACATCTCCCTTCTGTCCTCATGGAAAAATAAATGTGGGAAGGCTGGCGATGCAGCATCCCCGCGCTGCTGGGCTGGAACATCTTTTTAATATCGGCACGCTCCTTTCATCGATGGATGTCTCAAGGAAATCCCGACACCAACAGGCTTTCCTCCATCATATCATCTCCGCTTGCTCTTTCACGGCTCTTCAGAAATGTCGGCAGACAGTCCATCTCAGCAGAAGGACACTGTATGATGGCAGCATGGATGAGGTGGTTTGCTTGGATTTGGCTAGGAAAACAAGTTGCAAAAGGCTTTCGTTTGACCAGCTCCGGCGTGGTACCAAGTGGGCGTATTTAGGGTGCAGCCTGTGGGCAGACGAGTGGTTTCTGAACCAATTCAGACAGAAACAACATTTCTGTGGCACGTCATTAAAGCGTGTGGCTCTGTTGTCCAAGATGTTGGTGTGGGAAAGGTTAAAGGGCGTCTTGGCGGAGGTTTGCGCTCTCTCACTGCGTCCAGTGTTGTAAACTCTTGTCTTGGTTTTGGCTGTGACCCTCAGATAAACAGGATCAGCTTCCTCTGGGAATAATGTCTCTTTACTCGCCCTCCATTTGCATTCGCTTACTCTCCACCCCACTTTTACAGCAGTGTGAATGACGATCCCCATCATTGCTGTATCTCCCTCACTTCCTCTGTCCTGCCTACTTCTCCACCTCCTTCTTGCACCGTGCTTACAACCCAGATTATAAAATGCTAATTTTTCCCAGGTTTTTTGTCTCAGGTTTAGTGGCAGCTGACACCAGGTCTGAGGGGAAGGTGAGGGACAGCTGCTCTTCAGCTCACTGACTGTGAGAAAAGGATCATCCGAGGACTCTCCTTGGGGCTCGTCCGGTTCTCGTCCCAAGTGTTTCAGGAGCGCCAGTCGATCCGGACTCACGTCCCTGCCACGGTATTAAACAGCTCCTGCTGTCGCGGGCTTTACAGGGCGACGTCCCAAAAACCAGACATCACCTGACCAATCTGAAATACTCATTAAATCATACTCAATATAACTCTGTTTTAAGAGTCTGACTTTTCGCCATCATTCTTTATTGCTTGTCTGTGTTAAAGGACATTCCTGTAAAAAAAAAAAAAAGAAAAAGCCTCATTTATAATGTGAGAAACATGCTTGGCTGGAAGTTTAGAATGCCTTGTTGAAAAGCCAGGAATGTTGTAGTGAGGGTGCCTTTTATTCCTGGTCAGCTTTGGTTAGAAAGACGGATGGCATCCTGTTGAGCTGATTGACCCGGGGATGTGTGTCGCTTGTGTGTTGCTTGTTTTGGGCTCTTTCATTATGTATTCATGCTGCAGTTTTGTCTGTCTGAGCAGCAGTTCTGAAGGTCCCCTCTGGAGAGTGTGCTAAAATAAGCTGCTGTGCCCCTATGGATCCTTAGGGAGCGCCCATAAACCTGAATTCCTGCCACAACTGAAATGCCCTTGTCTGATGTGAGTGGTAAAAGCACATTGAGTGAGCATTCAAAGTGTTGTTTTGGGAAGGTGTTGACTCCTTTACACTTTGTGATTAACTCGGTCTGCTCTCGCTTATTGCACAAACGGCCGGCTTTGCATTTCCACTGTCATCTCGTGTGCTCCAGTTAGGCTGCAGACAAATGGAAATGGTGTTTTCAGCTGCATGGAGCTGTTTTAACTGGTCTGAGCGGAAAGGGTTGTGAGGAGTGGAAAACACGTAAGCGTTCGTCAAAGAAAGCAGCCACATTTTGTAATCCAGTGTGTGGTGTCGGCATCTGGTGACTGCGTGAGTGGAGACTGAGAGGAGCTGATAAGATCAGGAGATGACTGCAGTTACAGGAGGACCTTTTTGTGGGCTGTCATTTCCTCTTTTACGCGTCTGCGTTTAAGGACGTAATTGAAGAACCTTTGTTCGGCTGTTAGTTCTCAGAAGACCTTCCCCGCTTTTTCCATCGGCTTCCTTTCGCTCGTCTGTTTGAAGTTCTGCAGAGGCGGGTGTGCCGCCTGAGCCCCGTTCTCTTCAACGCAAAGCAAAAAGAGCTTTGTACACGAGAACGCATGGGTGATGGTCATGACAACAGAACACTTATTGTGAATTTAGTCACGATGTTGCTTTGGAGCGAAGCATCCAGACGGTGCAGTTAATGGATGAATGGAGACAGCATCCAAAATCCAACTCCTTACTGTTCTCGGGGTAAACATATGAACCACTGCTGTGGCAGAAAAAACCTCCACCTTCCGTCCCCTTGGTGTCCTCCAGCTGTTTGTAGCGCACACAAAAACGTTGACCGGCAGAACCGATGGGGGAAGTAGAAAAAGTAGAGCCATGTTGATATCTGTTGATCAGAAAGTTTGGCTGTCATCACTTCTTACACCATGCACCGAATGAAGGCTCAGATAAGCAGCAAACACATGATCCTGGTTTTCCTCAGCGGGCGGCACCTTTTTACTATTGAAATGAGTCCAGAACCCGCTCGTGTAATTCATCAGCAAACTTTGTTTTTACAGCTTTCTATGAAGTTTCTGGCATCCGTCTTCTGCCTGCTTCCTAATGGGCCCGTTCTGGGTGTTTGATGAATGAAAGAAGTTGAATTGAGCTTTAAATTGTCTTTGTCAGCACGTCTGAGGGGGAAAATAACCGGGAAAGGTCGGAGGCAGTTTTGCCTTTTTACAGAATAGGTGAAAAAAAATCTTCTGCTCTTTCTTCCCTGTATTTTAAAGCTTCATCGTGCCTCAGAGCCCACAGAGAAAGCCATGGCAGTAATATCTCCAGCAATGTGGATTTCCTTCTGGAGGCACTATGTTCATATTTTCCACCTGAGCAAATAATGGCCACCACCGCTTTTTCTCCCATTTGATTGACTCGTTTGAATTGTTTGCAATAAAGATCTCTTGGGATAGTTATCGAGACTTTAAAGTGAAGTTCATTTCATGTTTTTTTGCTTTTTTAAGCAAGTCGTAATCGGATGGTTTAATGTGACGTTTCATGAAAGAAGCCTGACCTCATTTTGGTATCATCAAAAACATGGATGCAAGTTGACTATAAACTATGGATCAGATGGAACATTTGGGATTTGGAGGAAACTGTTTGCACTTCATGGAAATCCAGTTGTCTGCATGTCTTCACTGCAGGACTTCAGTTACAGTTTCTATGATCGGACTTGCACGATTAAAGTCTAAAAGCCGCCTGTACATTGAGTTAAACTGGTGGAAAATTCCAATGAAAATGGTGAATTTGCAAAAGTGGCTACACTTTATTTTCTTTCATTTTTCATTGTTTGAAAACTGAGTCCCTTTTCGAAACTTCACTCATTTGCATACAAGAGTGGTACCTAAATGAAAGCCGTGCATCTGTTCTCTATTGAGGATGCAACCTGTGTCTTTTGATGGATCCGTCTTCGCTTTGCTCGGCCTCAATGGCTCCTCCAGCCTTTGGCTGTCTGGCCTTTCTCCGAGCCACACTAATCAGAGACCCTTGTGTACGCCCGTCTGGCTCTTTCACAGCCAGCCTGGGAGCTCCCCTAATTTATGAGTCATTTCCTAAGGAAAACACGCTGCCTCAGCAAGTCCCGATACAAGGATACCTATGGGTGGGATGCTTTAACTGAGGTTTGATTGCTGGGAGGGTGCAGGGTCAGATGGAAGGAAAGAAGTGGAGTGATGTCTGACAGGAGAAAAGAGGGATTTATGAAGCACCTATGACACCAGTGAACATCTGGAATGAAAGCAGAGGGGAGTATCAAGGATTGCAGAAAGGCAGACAGGAGGCGAGAGAGCGAGCGAGCGAGAGAGTGCCTGAATGCGATCGAAGCAGGAAGGTGGGAAGTGATACATTAAACTGCAAAGCTCAACAGTAAGATGGATGACCTGAGAGGAAGTTAGCGGATCGGTCAAGTCACAAGCATTGATCCTAATAGATGGTTGGGATGATCCAGATGGCAGGGCTCAGGTCTATGCAATGAATAGGGAGCAAAACTTCTGTTTCAATCCAGTCTTCACATCAACAAATGCAACTTATTATTATGCCTGGAAAGAAGTTTGAAAAGGCCGATATAGAGGCACAGACGAGCCAGGGAGAGCATTTACTGGCAATGTGAAGAAGTGCATCAAACACAGGAATCCAGGCTCCTTCTTTTCATTGCATTGTGACTCCTGTTTCCCCAAGCGCTCTAAATCCATCTCACTTGTGTAAATCTGTGCCTCTCAAGTCGGAGTTTTAGTCTTTTGTACCCAAGAGCTTAGAAAAATAAACATGCTGAAGTGCAAACGCCTGCGTCTGTTCTCTCTTAGCCAGGAATTATGCACAGGATATTTGAAGCTGAGCCGTATCAACTGTCAGGGCTGAGGGGCCATATATTAACAAGTGCGTTCAATTTCCACCCTTTTTATTTATTTGTAATATTCGCATGGTCCCTTTGCTGGAGTTGGGTCCAAATAAATACAGGAAGTGCCTGTAACGTTTGTTACGCTATTGTGAGTTCAGCAGATTTAAGGGTGAACTCCACCGAATGTTTGCTACATTTACTTTCGTTTGGATGCCTGGTTGGGTCCCCTCATCCCAAGTCTCAAAGGTTAAGCCAAAGGTTTTCTACTGAGCAGCAATTGTGGCTGATTTCACCGTTCCCGGATTGAGTCTGAGTTTCTGACCCATCGGGATCGTCTTTGAAGACAGAAAAGAAGAACTTAGTTCGAGTTGATTGAATTGACTGGTCCTGGTTCGTTCGTGAATCTCTATTCCTGTGAGACTACAGAAAGTAACTCTTGCAGATCGAGGGCAGGAGTGCAAATTTCGTATCTCAGTTCCTTGTAGGAACTGTAGTGTGGTGTTCACACCAGGCTGTTTCAAATGAATGGTCTTATCTCCAAAATGACACTTGGCAGATGGCTGTTTGTGGAAACACTGTCACATGTATTGACAAGAGACTCCTCAATCTCTTCTTGTAATTTGTCTCAGGTTCTGGACAGAATTTGCCGTTGTGAGCAAATAACCAGAATGAGTGATGGCACTCAGTCTGTGTCCTCAGCTGGACAGGCCATGAATCCAGATGTAAACAGTGAGCATATTGTCAAAGAAGCTGTAAATTCTGCTTGCTGTAAAAAAGGGAAATGATCTTTTCAGATGGCAGATGGCACCAGAGTGGTTTTCCATTCACACCAGCCTTTCTGAGAAGCACTCCCATCAGGCCACTTTGTTCTTCAGTTGCGGTCTTGTTTCAAACCGGGAATAACAGGTGTTTTTCATTGATGTCCTTCTGAGCCGTCTTTCTTTCGGGGTACTTTCTTTCCGCCTCTCTGCTGCTGTCCTCCTGCTGGGAATTATCGCAGAGGATTTGTGGCTTCCCAAACTCACCTCTGCACAAGACCTACTCAAGCATGTGCGCTTTTGTGACAGTGGATCTATTCGAAACAAAAGGGAGGCATTAATGGAAGTTGTACACGGTGATGCTTCAGGCTTTTTTGCGTAATGAGTTTCCTCTTTCTTGCCCCGCAGTCGCTGAACGAGATTTTATGACTAAACAGTGTCCAAATTTCACAGATGAACAGTTGTTGAACGCGTAAGGCATCTTTGGGAGGGCAGATCACGTCACACTTCACCTCCCCCTCTTCTCACTCCTCTCTGCTTAAGATGCGTTCCCACTCTGAGGCTGACTGTCGAAGCCATCGCTCATCTTTAAAGGCTCACCTGCAGAAGCCAGTGGTTTTTAGAGGTGGAGCTCCCTCATAAAGCAGCTTGAAACACAGCAGCCACAAAACACAAGGGCCTTCAAGGACACTGCTGCAGTGCTGTTAAAGGTCTCCTTGTACCGAGCGAGCTGAGCTGGTTTGGCTCTCCGGATGCGAATTCTAAACAGTCCAGTGGCAGCAGATAAGGGCTCATGTACCGGTGGCGCTGCTGAGGTGCTAATAGAGGCTCATATAGCAGAGTGGGGAAGAGGAGGTCACAGAGTTTATCAGATGGGAAACTCCCATCACAGATGTTTCTTTAAATGCCACATGACATTTTGTGAAACCCAAGTGGTCCAGACAGAAATCCCGGACATTTCCTTTTTACCTTCGAGTCTCGATTTCATGAGGTTGTTGGTGTTTTTTCAGGTAAACCTGAACTTTGGAAAAAAATCGCTGCATTCTTTCCAAGCTCTCAATCCCTTGTTTTAACCTCAAGGGAACAGTGAAAACCTTCAAACAACTTCTTTCCTCAGCATGCAGAGAGCAACATAAACATCCTAGAGGTCGCTGGTGATTTCTTGCTTGGCTGTTGGCTTAGTTGCAGCTGCAGCTTCTCACCACAGCTAATTTATTTCCTCAATTTACAGCTGCAGTTTTTGCAACCCAGTAACTCTGATGAAGCTAGAACTGAGTGTCATTTCTCCAATGGAAAAGTCTTGAAGTGATGATCAGCTCCAAAAAGTTAATGAAATAAATGAATGTATTATCACCAATGTATTTTACTGAGACATTACAAATGATAATAAAGAAAACCAGTGCTGATCCATGTCTACTCTAAAACCACAGTCACATTGCAAAGCTGTTTCCTCACCAGATGTGTCACATGGACATTTTTTCCATTGATTTCGACTTGTGTGCAACTGGTGACTAACAAGCAGACAGTAATTCACACAGAGGAATCTCTGAGCAGCGAGAAAGAGGCAGCTTTTGTGTTTGCCAACAATAGCGGCCTTCTTCATTTCCTCACGTAACTTCACATAGACACTTCCTCCAGAGTGGGATGGCTTTCACATGAGTGGGCGGGAGGAGCACTTGGATTTTCTTGACATTGAGCCCCCCAGCTGAGGCCCATGGACCTCCTTTCCTTTCAGCCGCTGGCAGAAAAAGTTACTGACTTGTCCTTTAACCTCCATGCGAGAAATCAGTGGAGAATCTGAACTTGTAAATAGACCATTGAACCGGCTTTTCCCAGAAGACAAATGTGTGTGTTGAACAAGCAGCGCTGCACCAAAACAAAACTGTTGTAAGACCATGAACGACCCTCGATGGTGCATGAGTCCTCTTGCAAGTAGAGCTGACGGCTTGAAGTGCAGAAAATATTCCAACCCAGATGTGATGGTGCTTTGGCCCGATGTTTGGGTCAAATATCTGACAGCAGTTAGTTTTACCCGTTCGGTTGCAATCCACTAACCTCACCTTTACATGTTTGAGGTTACTGGGAGGGTCCAGTTGAGGTGCAGCAGTGAAGGCCCCTGTGGGTGTTGGTCTGTTGACATTTTGTCGCAGTGAGGAAGGTTCGTCTGAGGTCAGCCACATTGTTTTCTCTGTGGCAAATGACAAACCCTGACACAAGGACGGCTCCAGCGGTATATTGTCTCGGTTAGCTGGAAATCGGTGGGATTTTGCTTTCCTAATGTGTTTGGACCTTCTGAACTGATGAAAGGATATCTGTGGTTGCATGTCATGGCTGATGCGGAACATATTTTCACCATCCTGTTTCTTTTTATTGCTGCCCTTCAAATCCCCAAGCGTGTGATGTGAAATGACAATAAGTGCTGTTGTTTTCAAAGTCAGTCTGAGTGATTGATGCATTCATTGATGGGAAGCCAAAATACCCGGCGCAGCCCAAACATCCAATGTGCTGCTGCTACACAGTGATGTCATGTGCAGAAAACAGCATGCTGCTAAAGATGTGGTGGCAACAATAACTTTTCCAGCACCCGTGAGTGACGGGCCTTTGATTGACGATCTGGAGGAGACACACGCAAGTAGCAGATGGTATGCCGATTTCGTGTTTTTTGGTGAGCTTGTTAAGTTGAGCAGCTGTAAAGCCGGTGCTTATCACAACATGCCGAGCATCAGGCTGTCATTAGAACAAACATTCTGCTGGTGACATGTAGTCTGATCACTTCTGATTGCCTGCAGCAACTCCCCTGCTGCACGGTTGTGGACTGCTTTCACTGTGGGAGCAGCGAATAGCCGGGCAGATTGTCTGAGGCCAGGAGTGTTCAGGAAAAGACGAACGGGGGAAAAGGGCAGACTGTTCGAATGCTTCCTGGGTCATTTTGTCCCATTGTGTCCATTCTGCGTAATCATTCCAATGCTGGATGGGGCAGGGGTCCTGAGGACAGCGTTGGGGGGGATTTTTGTTTTCTCAGATGGAAACCAGCTTTCACTGTGGTGCTCCCACTGGGTGTAATGGCCTGATTGCGACTGCCACCAAAGGGCCCTCTGGGAGCTTTTTGAGAACCACGTGGATCCCAGTTAGAGAGCTGCTTTAGCGGAAATGATTCAGACAACTTCTGGAGAACATCAGCGAGGCAAGATCCATCCGAGATTGTGTAACGCTTGTCGGCGCGGAGGTGGGTGGGAAGAAATGCAGTGAATACGGAGTGACGTGACTCATAAAAGATGAATCAGCCTCAGCCTGAATTTGCTCCCTCACACAAATGCAGCCGGACAGTGTTCGGTTCTCGTTCGGGATAATAGCTGATCAAAATGCTCAGCACACGAACCCAGTTTTTTTGGATGAAAGGTATGAAAAGTGAGTGTGGGGATGTTTTAGCTGCCAGCTTTCACTCAGAATGAGAAAAAAAGACTGATTTATCCAATTTATGACAAGAGGCCACAAATTAGCACACTATTGCTTGCTCGGACACGACTGATGTTTACTAGTTCTTTGAATGATTTAGTCAGTGTCAATTGATTTATGTGAAACGATTTGGAGTTCTTGTGTTGATACCCCTTTTGTTTGTTGCTGAGCATCAACAGTAGAATCTGAGCGTTCCTCTCTTACATTACAGGTCAATATGAAAGACTGCAAAGACGAGTGAGAGGAAACTGAACTGATTACAAGGCAAGACTGGACAACAATGGTTTGACTTTTCCGTTTCAGATGAAATGACTCCAACGTCTTTGGCTTTATTAGATGAGATCGTTCTGTGAGCCAATAAATCCTGTTCTCACTGGAGCTGAACAGACTGATGACATTCTAGTCACTGCGGTTTGTGGTCACACTCCAAAGGAAAGGCAGATGTGAATCACCATTTGCATCCATGCTGCTCATTTCACTTCAGAACACCAGTGGAGGCCGATCTGGACTCGTGCCATGTGACATTGTAAATAAGTGAAAATGCTGCCCCGACCATGCAGGCCCTAGCCGCTCTTCCTCTCCTGGGCTCGGGTTGCAGCTCCCAGATGGTTCCTTAATCTGCAGGTCCTGCTCAGGTCAGCTCCAACAGAGCCAGGTAACACGAGCCAAACTCATAACTCAACCATCCTCCAGAACGCATCCATGAAGACCGAGACAGATGCCTTTAATGTCTTTACTTCTTCTGAAAATCAAGCCACGGGGAGCTGTGCGGGCTGTGATGGAGAGGCGGCCTAACTGAAACCCATTATCTACAAGACCTGCTACTGTGAGCTGAAATCCTCATGCTGTGTGTGTTTGATGGCAAAACATCTCACCAGGACCTTCTAGAAAAAGAACTCGAACACGATCGCGGTCGAATTACCCGAGATGTCACCTCATGTGGCGTTCAAACACCTCATCACCTTCAGTTCGCTCCGAGTCGCCGTATGACTCTCCTGCAGTCGGGACAGGCACACATGAAGCATGAGCCGAATTGAACCGCAGCGAAGCGCTGCTCAGCGTCGCCAAAGAAGAAATTGCTGCACACTACTGAGGGTTTGATCCTCGTCCAGATAAGGAAGTGCCTGATGAGAGGGGGTCACCCCCCAGCACCCTTGAAGGGGAGTAACCACAGCATGTCCTGAGCCTGGACTGTGATGAAATACCTTCCTCTGGGAGCGTTCCCCATCTCCTCGTCCTCCGTCTGCCATGCATGATGTCTAATAATTTCCATGCTCCGATATCAGTTGACTTGACAGGGTCTGGAAGTGTTATTGCAGTCAAATTACAGCTGGAGCACGTTTTCCGGCCACCCTTGAGGGTGTGAATGAGCAGCTGACGCGTGAACTTGCATTCCTGCCCGAAGGGTTTCAGATTAGCCCTAAAAACTTTGGACTGTCGCATTATTGATTAAATTGGCATCACAGGATAGTTAGTGTTTTGCCACGTGTGTGCAGGCTATGTACCTTCACTTTCGGCAAAAAAAGGATCCTTTTCCTCTCAGCCTCCCTCTGCGCACTGTAAAACACCTCTCAAGATAAAGATTTGAGCACAATGTTGGCTTTCACAACACTGAAACCACAAATGGCAGCTACAGGTGTGAGAACAGGGTCTTGTTGTTCCAAAAGCCACTTCAACATGTTCAGCTTTTGCTGTTGCTTTCCAAGTTCATGCATGCTGTCTTGCTCTCTGAAAAGAGAGCTGTCATGACTGGATTGTGAAAAGCATTGAGGCTGATGTTTATTAGAAGGTGCAGACGTTTGTGCTTGTCAACATGTGTTTTCTTTTTTCCACCGAAACCTCAAAGGATTCCAGTGATTTTAATGAAACCAATTTTCATATATAGGGGCCTTTTAGCTGCGGCCCCCTCGCAGGAAGGCAGCGGCGTTTAGGATGCAGCCATGGCGAGGAGACCCGGCCCTTTGATGTAGCCTCTGGTTATTTTTCTGCTTGACAGATCATAGCAAGTGTGCAGAAATCAAAAGGGAAGTGCCCTGCTGCCCCAGGTAAACGGTACCTCGGACAGGGCCTGGACATTTTGAGAGTTCATACGGCGGCTGCTGCTGCTGCTGAGTTCGGGCCATCTGGACAATTTGCCTTTCTTTCCAAATTCTTCAAAATGTGACCTTCAATAGAGTGAGATTATGTGCTGCTATTACCAGCAGAGTCCTGCCCAGAGGAAAATCACATGACTAATCCAAAAGTACCACTGCGCACCTCCGGGTGAATGAGATGAGACCCGCCCGAGTCTAAGGCTTGAGTTCACCATTGGGGAAGTGGTGACCAAAGCTACCCAGGCATGTCTGACCAGTCTTACTTCTGTAGCAGGAATGCTGGGGTGTGGACAGAGTTCCAAAAAGCCTTGGGACTGGAGAGATCGCACATGGTACCTGGTGGAGCTCCTTTCCTCAAAGGAACAGTAGCTATTGAGGGATGAGACACGGTCAATTTAGTTAAGTGGGATGCTTGCCGTCCTGTTTGCTACTGATTCACCTAACTGGGGCAAAGGGAGTCAAGAGGTTTTCACTGCACTTGCCTTCGGGGGAGGCACTTGGGAACGAGCTCAGGGGTTCCGAAGGAAATCGCTGCAAGAGTTGCTACACCACAGTCAAGTCTGCTGCCTGTCGTCTTGGAACCCGGGTGAGAGAGAAGGCTTCCCAGCAAGGCTTCCACTTCCAAACATTTGGTGACCCCAACGGGATGTCGGAGCGGCACGGACTAACTAAATGCTCCGAACAAATACAAGGAGGATAAGATGTTACACGAAACGTTTCACTAACGATCCTAAACACTTGATGTCTTTTGGGGTTTGTCCCCCTTGTGTGAGCCCACATGTGGTGGGTTTTTAGAAGATTCTGGTCATAAGTTGACCGCAGGCTGCATTATCATTGACTTCATTTCAGAAGTGTGGTCTGTTACAACTCTGTGCATGCGACCTCAGATGAAGAAAACACTCTTGTTGAAATATTAAGCACAAGAAAATGCAAAAAATGAGCAAGTTGAACAAAAACACATCTTGCTGTTCAACAACAAGACTGTGTTTCTTTGCTTGAAATGGAGATCATCGTGTTGTGTCATTCTTAGTCGGTGGCAGGTGATCGAAGAAAAACAAGGATGCAGAGCAGCCACGGCCAACAGGTGAAGCAAGAAATAGACCCAAAGGTGTCGTCACCATCCACACAGGTGGAGCTCCAGCGTGTTCCACTGGACCCTGGTTCCAGAACGTAAGAGCCTTGGATTTCAGTCGCTGTTGCTGGGTTTGTGTGAAGGGAATGCCAGTCCTTTACAACTGTATGTCTCTACTCCTGAACTCGTGTCCATGTCAACATGGGCTGGTTGGCCTGCCCGTGCTGAGAGTCATTGCTTCTTTCCCTGTAAAAGTAGCAGAAAACAACTGACTGAGGTCGAGGCTGAACGCGTGATGCACAAGCTTTCAGTACGCAATGGAAGGTCTTGGATGTGCCAATAAAAAGATGCATGTGTTTTGTAAGTGATGTAGCAGAAGACAGTGACTCATCAGCTCTCTGGCTGCTTCCTTTCAATAGTGGCAGAAGTCTTTTTCTTTCTGTGCATGCACCAAATCTGAACTAAGTTATTCTAGTGTTTTATGAATTACTTTCGAGTGTATGTGTGGTCCTACCACAAATAGGCCTTCAAACTTTTTTGGTGCATGACTCATGAAATTGCTGCAGAGTCATAAATCACATACAGCAACCATTGTACTGCTGTTCAACCGTTAGTGAAAAAATAAGTAGGGTTGGTTTTTGGAGTGTTTTTCTTGCCTCTAAATGATGTAACTGGTGCAGCGGGAGATAACATCAGTTTACGTTTACGTTGCAGTGTTGTAAGTTGTGCAGGTTACTGCAGGTTGAAGTAAATCTTAAATGAATGAAAATGTGTTCGAAATAAAACGTGCTGCACCGTGGTTGTAGTTGCGTCCTGCTGTTCGCTCACCAAGATGCTTTGCCAGACCAGCGAAGGAAACGATTTAGTGTCGTTTCAATACAGCAACTTGTGGTCTTGCTGGGCTCGGGGAAGCTGGGAAGTCCAAAGGGGATCGAGGAGGATGTGGGGTGCGTCTGATTTATCTGCAGCTTGAGTTTAACCCGAGCTTCCCTTTGCCTCCAGACCTCACAACTCCTAAGGATGAGACCCACGACACACCAGCAAGTATCTGCAGACAATTTGTCATGAAAGAGTTAAGGTTTCTCATTAGTGCTTGTGACCTCTATGTATGTGCCTTGCCAGTGAAAATAACAATCAAGGAGCGAATACTCTTTTATGTATACGTATATCTGTGGATGATTTTCTGGGGATATTCTGCCTCGGGATTTGGTTTGTGCTGCGTCCAGGGCTGATACCTGATAACCTCCCGCTATCCAATAGATGGCCAGAACAAACTTGCCCATAATGACTGGTATGCGTTTCAGACTGAGTGCAGAGCTGCTGCCGATTTAGGGCGAAAAAAGTGCTCGAGATTGTGTCTGCAGCACATTTGCAAAGATTAGGCTGGAACACAGTGGCCATCGTTTGGGGAAAAAAACAAAAGAGCCTTGTCTTTTTTTCCATTGATGAGGCCCATTTTTGTCGGGGATTAGGGGGTCACTAAGTCTTGTTGCTGTGTTATTCTGTTGCTACCATTCAGACGATGCGGGGCTTTTATACTTCAGTATGTTCTGCATTAGGTCTGAGCATGTTTGCTTCCCTCAAGGAGATAACATGTTCGCAGGCACCAATTTTTTTCCCCTTAAGCTCAAGGTTTTGAGTGCAGCCTCACTGTGTGGAGGACAGGAACAAATCAGCTGAGGGTGACATGTTATTTTTATCCTGGGAGCCGTTCAAAGTCCACTTTAACAGTATTGTAATGCTCGAATGTGGAAATCACAAGATGTTTCGTAATTTAACAGCCCTGGAAGAGGAAAGCGGGGGAGCGTGAAGCATAAGTGAATTAAAAAGCCTTCTACCTTAAATCCACCTCCTTTGGGTCTGGCGCTGTAGTTTTGGTGGATCGGAGACAAAGTTGTTGTTGTTTTTCAATGTTAATAATGTAATGGCCGCTTTGGCTCCCTGTGCACCATTTAGTCTCAGACACTCTGCCAGCACGGACATTCGGCGCTCCCACTAATAAACAATGACAGTAGCTGACTCTCCCTTTATATGTATGTGTGTGTCTGCGAGTGTGCATGTGATCGTGCACGTGTTCCTGTCTTTTGTACTGTGGTCTGGGCAAACCCGACTTGGCTCTGTTTGAACAGGGCAGAATAAAGCCTCATACATTTTAATATATTGCCCCCATGTCAAGCAAGGGGGAGCAAACACAATGCCACAGGGGGAAAGCTCTCCGGTAATAGGAGTCAGCTTCTGGGGAACTGCTCTTAAAGACAAAAGTGCTGCCATGTATTCATGTGTACCAAATGCCGGTTTGAAGGTAGAAAAGTTTCAATTTCTTCTCACTTCTGAGAACAAGCATTTCTTAATTTTCCTTTTTCTGCAACAGGTTTTATTGTACCTGCTTTCATTCAACTGGGACTGAAGAGGACCGGCTCTTCGGTCGAGTGAGTGATCAGCGCCATGCCCATCTAATCCCGGACCTCTGCAAGCAGAGGGCAAAGGTCCTTTCCCACCACTCTTCCTGCATTCGGCCTCATTGATGGTTTATCTGAAAGCAGCAACGTGATAGGTAGAGCCGGACGCTGCCTTCAAGGCTTGCAGGGAAACATTAAGTAATGCCGCAAAGCCCCGACATTGTTGAGGGATTATCACTGTGACTGTGGGCCTTATTGGTTCTATTTATAGCGGTAAATAGTGGCGGTTCTGCTCCTTTCCAGATGGCTTTCATGGCTAAGACTTGCATGCCCTTGACAATTGACTCCAAAAGTTTGGCTTGTGTGCAGCGCAATGGCAACACTCATACATCTCAGCCAAGCGCTCTGTTTGCCTGCTTGTGCGTCTGTGAGTAATTTGGAGTTCAGCTGCCCCGTCATTCAAATAATGCTTCACAAAGAGGGCTTCATTTTGGGACATATTAGTGAAGCTTAATTGTTGTCGCAGAGACGTCGGAGCGAGAGCCCTCCGACTTCCTGTTGATCCCAATCTCTGCATTCACAGCGCCAACAGTCGGGTTGACTTTGACTTGCATGTAAACCTTGAGGTTGAGATTTTCTTCCCTTTTGGCTGCTGGTGCGAGGACCAACTCGCTGTTTCACATGGAACACGATTGTGTAACGTCACGACAGCAGAGGCCAAGATCACGGGGTTCATGTGGCAAATCTGATGTGATGTGGAAAGTGCACGGAGCACATTTTGTCGGCAGTTCCTGTCTCGGATTTTGACTTGCATATTTGTGGCCAAGCTGAGTTACCGTTTCTCCCAAATTGGGATTTAGATGCTCTCCCAAAATGGAACAATTTAACCTGATTGGTCAATAAGTTGGCAGGATGCGGTCGTGTATCTGCTTGCACAGTGCTTCAAAAGTCCAGACCTTTCTGGCAGCCTGCGACAGCAGCCCACCTGGAGCCGAACGCCCCCGTCTGGGGAAAACTGTCATCTCCAGCGAGTCGTCGCGGCATCTCGCGCGGACTTCGCTCGCTTCCATCGATCGACCAAGAGGCACAATGGACAGGTCGATCACACACAGACGTCGCAGAAACTCTTGCGGCCATGACGCAGCTGGTCAGGCAGATTAGCCTTCACCTGGGAAAATAAAAGCATCTTGACATTCAAAAACACAAGTTCAGATGATGCAGTTGGATCGATGAGGATAAAGTGAAATGTCGGCTCATGAAATTTTGACAACTTTCAATGGAAATATTCAAAAACTATGGATTCCTCATTTAATTACTCATAACTTTCCCTTTTTTCAGCCTCAAGCAATATATTTTAAGAATCTTGGTCTTTATGGTGGACTGTAAAGCTGTCAGCTGATATCTGTCTTCCTCTTAAGATACCCTGAAGGGAAGTGCTGAGAACTTTTGCACAGCTGTTGTCTTTCTTTCTCCCCAGACTGTTTGTTTAGGCTTAAGGAACATTATTTATGGCCATTTTAATTCAGTCAACGTGTCTTCTGATGTTGCCGTGCTGTGCAGTATGTGGCTGGGGGTCCATAAAGCCCTCAACACCTTTTCTTTCTTGTGTGTGCGTGCTGGAGGTGTCAGACACCAAGGCAAACACATTCATCAGCACTTGATGGAATGAACGATTCTTCCAGTTTGGCAGGAATTTGAACTGGACCCTCCAATGGAGTTCAGCAGCAAGACGAAGTTTGACTGTTGAGTCAGAAATGTGAGATTTCTTAACGTTTGCTACGTCTCTGATGACGATTACATCATGGCTTTAAGTTGTGGGCGCCAGCGAATGTTCTGCTGTACGAACCGCTACGTGTTATTTCTTTTTGCAGCACAAATAGTGCTGTGATTTATGGTTCTGAGGAAGTGGACGCGTACCTTTTGCGATCCCTCTACCTCCCACCAACTTTTCTTCATCTCCGCACCCGCTCGGTCATGAAAGTCTTCAGTCGTTGGGCTCCGCTTGGAGCTCCGGATCATTTGGCCATCTGGACCCAGACAAGCACAGGAAATGAAGACTGAGGAATTAAAGACGGGTTCTTCTTAGGATATGAAAGCTTGGAGAGGAAAGCCGAGCACCACATTTCAGGATTTAAGCCCAGCTCACACAAATTGTTTCCCCTTTCGCTGCTCCACGACCTTTCTTAGGGTTTTATTCCTCGCTTATTCATTTTGTCTGATTCCTTCTTCTCCCTTTTCTTCAAGTCTTACCAGGAAGGCCATTGGTGATCTGCCAGATATCACCTCCTTGTTTCACTGTGTACACTTTCCCTTGTTCTCTTCTCCTCTGCTTCTCTCTCTCGGCTTTTTCATCTCATCTGTCATTTCATTTGCCAGACGTTGTGTGCGTGTGTGTGTTTCCTCGACTATCTAAATCGTTTAATAGAATCAGATGCACAGGTTGCTAAACGCAAAGCTGAAGTGAGGGGAGTCAGACAGAGTATGCTACAGGCTCGCACACACAGAAGCGGCTGCTGGACTGAAACTTTCACAAGTTGATGCCCATTTTCTACTTTTTGGCCTCGTCATGGTGGCTGAGATTCTTTGCCCCAAGAGGGAAGATAAGCACTTAGGAGGAAGATATTCTGAATTCCTGTGCTGTTTTTCTCCCCTGCAATGTCCCTGTCTTTGCTGAGGCGTGTTCAGCCTATCTCACTCATTCTTCACGTCATATTTGCGAGACCAAATTCACCTTTAACCGAGATGAAGGAATGCACGGGCATATTTCAGGTCCCGCCACCTACGCGCAGGACCTCTTTCCAACGATTGCCACCCCCTGAATGAATCTCTCTGTTCTTCGACTCGATTTCATCCTTGTCGTCTTTCTGTTTGGACTTGAGGCGAGCTGAAGAACGCTGGACCGTGGAGGAGCCCCTGTGCTCTCCTCATGCATATTCAAGCACGCGTGCACTCTCTCTCACACACTGTGAAAGGCAGCTTGGCTCCTGGTCAAGGAATCCTTGCTAAAAACTGGTCCTGGACAAGAGAGCTGATCGGCAGCCAAGCAGGACAGTTACAAAGTGGAGCACGGGAGGCCCTGCCATGTTTGCAGAGATCTAAAGCCTCATTCTCTAAAGCTTTGTTTGCATTTTGTTCAGTGCAGCCGCTGAACGGTACACAGAAAAGCCTTTTCTTCCCCTGCTTCTGTCCATCCCCTTTTCACTTTTCACTTTTTCTGACTCGGTTGCTTTCTGCCAGTCGATTCAGGTCCTGTGTACCAAAGGAAATGATGTGCTTAATTGGATTATTGGGAGTTTTCTTCAAATGAGTGCCCACCCACCCACCCACACAGCCCCACACTCTGAATCCTCGTGGAGACGGGCTGCCCGCTGCACGTTTCCAGACTGCCGGGTGAGCAACCAGCCAGGATCTGTGTCCGTCATCCGGTTGATTCCTCGTAATCTGGATGGAACCAATAGAACTAATGATGCTGCTCACTCCCAGATTTCCAAAACACTGCTCAACAATCGCTGTCTTGGAAGGTGAAAGCAGCTCTCGCTGTTAGACATCTCTGTTGGCCAGTACATTCAGTGTGCCGCTTGGCCCGGCCCTATTCAGACTCGGTCGTGGGCAAGTGCATGCAGGCATCACTGGAATTTGCACCTGTTTGAGTCTGAACTGTTTTGGAGGTTTTCTGCCCCCCCCCCCACTCCCGGCTTATGTAGTGGACTCTTTTTGTTGGAAACCCAGGGAAGACGGGATGACCTCAGAACGGGGAACTGGAGATGTTTAGAATCAATCTCCAAAAGAAGTAAATTGGCCCCGAGGAGTAAATGGGTAAAGGCCAGAGTGTATGATGAGAGAGAGCCAGGGTATAATGGAGGCTGGATGAGGGAGCTTAGTGAAGGGGAGGGTCCTGCTCTTGTACCTATTCTCATACAAATGATCCCTTGCGCTGTGTGGCCCTTCAGCGGGTCATAAACATCCCGGCGGCTGAGTCGTTGGTGTTGCGGATTTTCTGCTTTGCGAGAGGAAGCGGAGTCTCAGGCGCAGATTAAAAGGCTTCTCTTCCCACCCGCGTGCCAATCGCAAATCACACGGCACCTTGCTGCTTCCCGTCGCACAGGAAGCCAGCGAACACGCCGTTTAAAGCCGCAGCCACAGCCCTGTTTTCATCTGACTGGCCACAGAGAACGAAGTTTGTTTTCGAATGAAAGTTGCATGTGTCGCATGTTGCCATATGGGCTCCAGTCCTGCAGTGGATGACGGTTCACTTCTTTCCCCTTTTCAATGCCGGCATTGAATTCAGAGCCAAGCTGTTCACTGTCACGCTGTATCGGGAGGCTACAGTCTGCACTGACCTCGTGGGCGTAGTTCTGACCGGGTTCTGCTTACAAATTAAATTTCTGTCCTCATCGTGGCCGGGGGCAACTTAAGGCCTCTAAAGGGGATAATTGAGCAGCCCATCTCTTCAACGCAAAGCCTAATTCTCCCTCTCAACAGGCGGCCGGCGGCATGCTTTATGGGATTATTTTCAGCCAGGCATTTTGAACGTTGTAGCGTACATAGCCCTTCCTTCCCACGTCCCCGTCCCCCCCCCGCCCCCCCCCTCCCGTTCCTGCCTTTCACCTTCTCGCCTGAGAGGATTAGCGAGTCAGGCTTCCGGAAATGGAGCACCACTCCACAAGGATGAGACCCCCGAAAGCTCCTCAGAGACAGGAAGGAGCTGGACTTTGGCTTCATGACAACAATTACTGCTTTCTCTCAATATCTTCTCGAGGTCACCCTGTTTATAAGTTCGCAGAGAGCTGGCCGCGTTTTCACACAGAACATCGAATGTAAACAAACACTTTGTGTGCCAAGAGACTGCTCGGAGTCTGTGGAGTCAGAGGGTTCGAGGGGAAACTATGAGATGTTGAATGCATGATTGTTTGGTGCTGTGGACCTTTGAGCTTTTGCCACAGAGGAACTGTGACTCTGTGATCGTCTTCACCGATGCGTTCAACAACAATATGATGAGGAGAATTGTCGAAGGAAAGGACAACCTTCGATTCTCTCGCTAGAGTTCAGTGGACTGAATAGCACACATTTATTTATTGAAATGTTGAAAGAATTAGCTGTTCGAAAAGTTCGACGCGTTCTCACAATGTTTCTGCATCGTGAACCTACAAAGGAAGTTGTTTGCCAATGAAGAAGAGTGAGGCCGATTTTCTGACGCAATGACTTATGAGAAGAACAACAGTGAGAGATGAGGTAAACATATTTTTTTTAAAAAACAGCTGATAGTTTCTATTGTGGGGTTTAACAAAGAGACCAAGTATGTAGTAAAATACAATCCATTCCTTCTCCCGTGTATTTCCCTTGAACTGCAGTTTGTCTTTCCGATACACCCAGCCCCCCTTTTTCTCCCCCGACTCGTGTCTGACTTGATTGACAAAGGGAACCAACACATCTTTGTAAACGTCAGATTGAAAAGCTGCTGGTGGGTTTTACTGTCGGAGCCCTCGGGGGGTTTGCCCGTGGTCACTTCACAACAGCAATTGTCTGAATGCTGTCACAGTGTCTTTTTTATCTTCCTGGGACTCAGAGAGAGCGATCGCTATCTCTTCAGTGTATCCATCTCATGTCTTTGTGGCTTACAGCACTGAGTTCCTCACCATTTACCCACCAACTGAACCTCCGGGCCATCCCCAGTCATTCCTGTCATCCTGAGATTCTCCAGATCGGGGGGATGATATGACGCTCTCGCTATCTCTTCCCAGCATTGTAGGAACTGACTGCTGAGTGCAGAACCGGCTCTGTGTGTGGTCTGCGAGATGGTTTGAAGATCAGATCAATTCTCTAAACACTGACGTTACTCTTTAAGTTTGCGAAAGCTCCCGAGTCTGAGATGTGTTCGATGCCTGACTGTTTTCCAGTTCCTTTAAGAGGAACCAGGGATAAGATGAGGGGATTTGGAGCAAATAATACTTAAAGGTCTGATCGGAGGAGCCAAGACTTCAGAGTCTTGCCAGACAATCGCTGATATCTGGCTGCGCAATGACTTTAGTTTTTGTTTTTTATCAGGAATGATCCAGAACAGACAGCATTCCTCCTGAACTCCCTGAGTGGAATTTATTGGGAGCACGTAGGGATATCAAATAAACAGTTTGTGCGTTGAGGAAATAAGAAAGAGGCCTTTTCCAGCAGCCCTTTGACATGTAAAATGATTCTTTGACGGAAGAGACAAGCTCGTGCTTTCCAGGCATTTTCTCTTTCATTTTAGGCCATTCCAGTGTGTGCACTGACAGTTGGTGGCCGTCGTTGATGATTGCGTAAACATGTGCCACGGAGGAGATAACACACGTGCCATTCGACTATAGTCTGGTGGTCGATGTTATTATGAAAAGGCCTCTAAGTCCTCTCATTACCACCTAACCCTTGATCTCGGGTTACTGTAAATGACTTCAGCATGTGTATTCCTGTTGTCTACAGCGCTGCTCGTTCCCTTGTCAGTGGGAATTTCAGTAGTAGGTGTGAGACCCCATGTTTATTGGAGCAGTCGAAGGGAAGCATTACGGAGCCACACGAGCCTAATGACAGTGTAAACTGCTCTTCTGTGCTGCTGTATTGTATGCAGATGCAAACCATTGTGAAGTACATCATCATCATACAGGAACCAGGTCAAAGGCCCAAAGGCCAATGGAGATCCTGCAACGTAACAAGGTGAAAACACGTTCATTTGCACACGAATGCTTTGAGAAGAAACTATTCATTGCGACTTGATCGGAAGGAGGGCCAGCCGAGCACGCCCACAGTCTCTGCTGCTTCCATTCTTCAGAACAGAATTTGTTGCTGAGCAAACTTGCCAAACGGCTGCAATGTCGAAGACTTGCGAGCTCGTTGGATTATTGGGAGTTTGCTGCTCTCCTGACTTTGTCGTGGTTACTGTTCAGGAGCTAACTTCCCGTCTCTAATTGGTTCAGTCCAGACGAATATTGAATAGTGACAACTGCAGGCATGCGTCTCCGCATGCATGTGGGGTTTTCACGCATGTTAACTCCCAAACGGCGAGTACAAGGGCACATGCATGGCACAGCAGGGGTGTCGTGTGAGGAGAGAGCGCGCCACATGCGTGTTCAGCTGTCACTGAACCACAAAAGCCCCTCCTCTTCACCTTCCCTTCCCCACAGCCGCCCTCTATTTGCCCGACCTTTCTCCTTCCCCGTCCCCACTGTGCTTTGGTCCTCATTCAGTCCCTCCGTCTCCTTTTTCCGTTTTCATTTTGCGCTCTAGTTTCATGGCAAACGGCGCACGTTTCCCCCTGCTTTGGCTCTGTGTCCCACCAGTCGGCTTACGCAAGTTTACATTATCACATTATAATGAGAGGGTAAGAAAAACAGTGGCCATGTGCTTGGTATTTAAATGACGGTGTCACCCCCACATGGTGCTGGATCCCGCAGCCTTCAGCCTTGGCAGTGCGCACTCCTACACAGGCAGGAGCTTCGCTATGACACCCCTATGTATCTCATTCAGCCCCTGAGAATAGGGCTAGTGAACCAAAGAGCCCCCCAACACTGGCCTCTGCCTGCACCTGCAGGCCCGACTGATGGTTGTAAAGTTGCAAGCAAAGGGGGGAAGTGAGTGTGAGGTCAGGGAAGGTTTGAATTCGGTTCACTTTCGAAGTTTTCCCGAGAGGACAAGAACGTGACGTCGAATGAGTGACCCAGTCGGTGGGATTTAAGCTCAATATTCACATGGAAGGATATCAATGAAGATGCACCAATTCTTTGAACTCTGGAGGGTCGAGAGGGGCCTTTGAATAGGGGTTACCACAGACCACTGGCCCCCCTGCAGGTCATTCAGTCATTCATAGGACGAGGCCGTTTCATAGACCTCCCTCTCCCCTCGCTTTTGTTGCTGTTGTGTCCATCAACGGAGCAGAAAATGAAAAATGAGGAGGAAGGGCGTTCATGTGGAATGAGTGATGCATTTCAAGCAGCTCCCCACTTCCTTTTTCCCGTGAAAAGCCCGCCAAAGTTTTTGTTCCCCAAAACAGTGTGATAACCTTCTCTGTCCGAGCGGCTGTCAGATGTTTACAGATGTGCTCAGCGACTTCAAAAAACGGACCCTCTCCGCTGGAACGGCAGCCATCTTTAATCCAGTAAAGAGCACAGGGATTTGCTCGCCCCCTGGCCCGCCTGAAGGCCCTTTGGAAACCTCTCGGCCGTGAGAATGGGGGCTTCTGGGTTGGAGGTGCGGGCTGGAGATGTGTGTAGCCATGCAGGAGGGGCTGGGGACAGTCTTTGTGAATTTAGCTAATCTAATTTGAGCTCTTTCCCCCGAGGGCCCTCGCTCGCTCGCTCTGAGTCACTGCTGCCCCTGTTTCAAACGTCCATGCAGGCCCGGGTGAGTTTCGCTGCCTTTGGAACAAAGCTCTGTTCAGTTACACCTAAACCTGAGGGCCATACAAAAGGAGTGTCTCTCTGTCGCTGCATCCCAACATAAGTAGGTTTTCTAAGTGAACCAAAAACAAAGACGAGTTTCCGCTTAAGTATCAGTATTGATTCAGTTGCAAAATTCAATCAGGGTCTTAATGAATGGCCGTCCTGACGACCGAAGATAGAGCCTCTGTGTTTACGCTGCTCACAGAATGCTAATGGCCCACTAAGGAGCCACTCTTTGCGCTTTCACACCTCTGATTAACTCACGGGATGCTGCTGGGTATCACCTCGTTAGGGTTCGCCTCTGAGGTTGTTTCCGAATATTATCAGGGTCTGCTAATCCTTTTTTAATGGATCAATGAGCAGGACAGTGGCCCAACAAAACGATCGACCGTTCTCACCCCAGTGTTCCTTCTGTCTGGCGTGAATGGGCAGAACATTGGTTGATTCATTCAGGAAGCGCAGCAGTAATGGCATTAATGGTGAGAGACTGAGAGCGAGTTGGGAGTGTTGGCTTTATCAGTCGGCCGCCATCAGCCCAGCCCTCTGCTTGGCTTTTTCACCCCCCTTTTTCCACAGCTTTGTAATTTTAGTGTCTTCCCCTCTGCCCTTCTTTTCTAACTTAAGGCAATTGGCGGTGAAGGGCAGGAATGCAGTTGGGGGACTGTAAGGATTTATCACACTAAGGTGTGAGGGCCGCAGCCCGGCTCCGACGCCTGCAGATGTAGCAGTTTAGTGCCAACAGCAGTCCCGCCACAGAGCCAATGCCGAGTTTTATTGCTTTTTAAACTTTAATTCTTCAGACCACATACTCTGTGGCTGCAGGGAGGAATTCGAGGACAGGGGTCAAGGACTGAGGCGAAGGTAGTTTGCATGTGGGGGTTTTCAGCTGCAGGTTTGTGCGCAGACTGCTCTGTGAGAAACATTCCCAGCAAGGTATTACTTGGCATTTATCCGTAATTCTTTCATTTTCTCTCTCTACTTTTAGATTTCAAACATGTTCTTGCTTTCTAGTCCGTCCGTCCACCCCCCCTCCTCTCTCTCTCTGTCTCTCTCTCTCTGTCTCTCTCTCTCTGTCTCTGTCTCTCTCTCTCTCTCTCTCTCTCTCTCTCTCTCTCTCTCCTCCTCCTCCTCAAACACTGGCTTGCTCTCTTGCTCACGGTCTCTCTCGTGCCTGCTCCCCTCCCATTCCTCCAATCCTCTCACTCTCTCTGTCCTCCTACTCTGGCTCTCAGGTTACGATGACTGGGGGTTTTCTTGCTCCCATCTCAGTGTGTCCGTGTGAATGCGGGGTGGTGCCGGTGGTGTGACTGTGCGTGCGTGCATACGTGTGTGTGTGTGCGTGTGTGTGCGTGTGTGTGTGTGTGTGCGTGTGTGTGCGTGTGTCTCCCTCTGCGCTGTGCTCTGTCCTTGTCCCTGCCTCCTGGCAGCGAGGAGCCACCCAGCAGCCGGTCTGTGATTGGGCAGGGGAGTGGGGTTCTTGACACAGCGTGGTGCTGACTGCTCCGGGACGTGTTTCAACAGATGGTCGAGGTTAGAGAGTGTCATCACATCGGAGAGAGGATTAGAGGAGAGAGGTTGTCTTCCAGGAGCTGTGTGGTCCCCCCCCCAACTCTTCAAACCAAAGTCGCGGCTCCAAGACACAAACCTCTCTCCGAGCGAGGCGAGCTCCGGCTGAGGAACGTGAGGATAAAACTGGAGAGGAATCCTCGCCGTGCCTCTCACTCAGCCAGCGTTCTGTTCTCCTGCTTTACAGGTACTGTACAACTTTCCACTCTCCTCGTCCACTTTCCAGCCTTTTCCTCTTGCTTGTGTGTCAGAGTGAGCGCTTGTTAGTTTGCTCAGCGAGCAGGAAATGTGTGATTCAGTCAGGAACATGAGTGTAAGCAGGGATTTGTAGCGGTGGGGAGCTGCGCTGTTACTGCAGTCGGTCTGTGTTGCCTGTACAGCAGTGCACTCTGTGTGTGTGTGTGTGTGTGTGTGTGTGTGTGTGTGTGTGTGTGTGTGTGTGTGTGTGTGTGTGTGTGTGT
>JASSRZ010000002.1:4081624-4104937 GCA_032164315.1 Malacoctenus gilli
TGTGTGTGTGTGTGTGTGTGTGTGTGTGTGTGTGTGTGTGTGTGTGTGTGTGTGTGTGTGTGTGTGTGTGTGAAGTGCTTGCAAATGGAGATTGTGCAGCTGTGAAAGACTGTATGGACAGCAGCCGGGCTGAGAGGAGGTTGTATGGGTGAAAGCTGCTGTTGTGTGAGTTTGTGTTTACCTTGGTAAACCAGCCGTAGCTACACTTCCTGCTTGTTGCTTGAAGTATTTAATGCAACCACCAATGGTGGAGATGACTGCTGCTTTGAGTCTGCGAAACTTGTCGGCACAAAATCTGCTTGGCTCGGCAGATTATTGAGGTAAACAGCTGTAAGACCGAAGTCTGTGCTGCAACAACAGTTTTCAATCAGAATAATTTAAAGAAACCTTGAAATAATGTTTTTTCCAGGAACCGAAGAAAAAATGTGATCGTAACTGTGACTCAAATTTTGATGTGCCCCCTTCAACTTCCCGCATCAAAGTATTTAAGTCTTTGATTTGTGGTTCAATGGAAAACATGTTGCTCTTATCAGACGCAGTTGTGTATCGGATTCGAAGGCAGGAGAATGATGAACTTTATCGTTTTATTATCGACAAGCTGAGCCATAAATCTGCCTGCTGCTTGAGTTTTTGCCAGGATTTGCGTTGGGCTTCTGAATGCCTGACTGGAGCAAAAGAGCTTTGGGGTGTTTTAAAAGGCATCACTTTCTACCAGCTCTGTGTGTCTGTCTGTCTGTCTGTCTGTCTGTGTGTCTGTCTGTGTGTCTGTCTGTCTGTCTGTCTGTCTGTCTGTCTGTCTGTCTGTCTGTCTGTCTGTCTGTCTGTCTGTCTGCTAGCCTGCTAGCTCTTTCTGTCTGTCTCTCAAAAAAGAAGAAAGATAGATCCTTTAAACTGTTTTGGCTTCACTGAGCTACAAACAAGAGCAGAGCAGCTGCTGCAAATAATTAGATTCTGGGCAGGCGCTTGCCAAGACAAACGTTGTTCCAGTAGCGGCTTTGCCATCGTCGGAATCGACTCCTGTCTGTGTGTGTGCGCGCGCGCACGTGTGCTCTGTGACAGAGAGAGCTGAAGTGATTTGTATTTTGTTCTGATAGGCACGCTGACTGTCTGGGCGAGACGAGGGCAAGAGACGAGGCGGCATCTGAGGTTTTCATTCTTTGTACAAACTGTCCCAAAGTGCGTGTGCATCCTCCAACTGCCAGCCACAGTGAATCAGAGACTTTCCAGATGTGTCATCTGATCGTCTCCCGAAGGAGGGTGAGGGCGTTCGAAAGTGACGTCATCAAAAAGCCCATTCCGATTGATTTGGCTCTGTTTGATCGGACTTCAGTGCCGGAGCAGAGAAAGTTGCAGGTGTTCCCGCAACACTGCACATGCATTTTGGCACGACTCACCGGCGTGGTCGTCTTCTGCTCTCGCACTCCTCCTCCATAATTCGATCTGTGCTGAGGGAGACTGAGGTCGAGTGTCGCTTTATCTTGACCCTACGGTGGCAGAAGTCCCACCTTTGTTATCTCTCTTTCAGCTTCCTTTGTCACAGTGCAGCTTTGCAGATAACATTTTATTCTTCCCATTAGAGTAAGATGACACTGCTTAAATCGGGTTGAGATTGTTCTTGTGATAAAGAGATTAAAGGCTCGATCTTGACGCTCAGTTGGCCCTGATTTAAAGACGCGTTATGCGACAAACCTTTCCCTTTTGTCTCCATAAGGACGAATATGATGCAATCTGAGTGCAGTTTGTGTGTGTTCTCATGTGTGTGACAATGTTAGGAAGAGATTTCCTAAACCACCCTCTTCTCCAGCACTTGTTTATCGCTTTGGCTTAATGATAGTGTTCCTCACACGAGCCTGATTGCATAGTAGCGTTGGGCGAGATTGCACAGTCCTATCACTGCAAATGACCAGTGTTTGAACAGTGAACATTTGGCGTGCTTGTATTCTGTATGCTTGAATGTGGAGAAGCTCTCTTTAGATGAGTCAGCCACTTTCTCAGCTCCTTTGTTGACCTGACTGATCAAACATCCTCGTGCAGCTTCAGCTGGTGAGCACACAACGGCCTCTGATCGTGTCCTTGACTTTTTAGGACGGATCTCCGGGGAAAGGTGTCCTGCGTATCTGGACGCAAACGCGACGAGGGTCTACTTTGGGGTCTTTGGGGGCTAACAATAGCACCCCCATGTGTTTATTCAGGATGTAGTTTGAGCGAGAAAGGTCGGGTCACGCAAACATTGAAGGGGATTTCTCCTCCTCCAGTCTCGGAACTCGGACTGAGCACCCAGTCAAACCAGACACATACTCCGGGCTGGACTGTATTGTGCGGCTACCGTCCTCATTGTTCCAACTCTCTGACTTGATGGCTGCCCAGAAAAGAAAGATATGATGTGTGGACAAAAGGTTCAGGAGATGGTTCCACTGTAGAAAAAACCATTGATGTGTTGCCAGGTCCTTGGAGTTTTTGCCTTTGAGCGCCTGCAGCAAGAACGTTGCTTCTCATGGCTACAAGAGCACAGTCGTGAGTGAAGGCTGAGCGAGACGGGACTTTTCGATGGTTTTGCTGGGATGTCCACAGCAGCTTTTGTTCAGATGTCACTGCACACAGATGCAGCTAGGGCTGAAGAAGGACTAAGAATGCGCTGGGTCAAAAGAGACACCGAGGGGGAAGTGGGAGACGGCTAAGATGAAGAGGAGGCCAGGACAGGAGAGAGGGAGGTGTGAACATGTGACTTAACGGGGGCACAAAGTGAGAGTTTGGAAATTCTGGTTGTGACCAGAATGTGCACACGCTGCTGCTGCTGCTGCTGCTGCTGCTGCTGCTGTTGTTTTTGTCCTCCACACGTGCGCATATATATGAACCACATGGACACAAGCGTAATCGTCTAGTGACACAGCCATGTACAAAAGAGGGACATTAAGAGAAAAAAGCTACGTACACATGCACACAAACACACGCACTGTGCACAGGCTTCCCCCCTGAGTCCTCCACCTCCCAGAGGGCTGAACTGTCCCTGCTTTGTCATCTCCCTTGTCCAATAATCCCCTCCCCAGGGAGAAGCAATCTGTTTTAGATTTGAAAGAGAAAGGACCCTGCCTGTATCACGTACAATTAAGCAGCCGTCAGAATGCGTCGGCGTAAGTTTGGAGGGAGAAGTGCTGCCACTGGGGGGTTGTCCCTTTCATCCGCCGCCTTTCCAGAATGGAGATAATGGGGTGGGAGGGTTGGAAGGACGTGGAATGGTTGCGGGGGGGGGGAGCAGGAATGAATATGTTTCCTCACCCCTCCATCCCGCTCTGCAGCTCGACTAATAGAAGCCAGCATGCGTTTGTTTCAGCTCTTCTGCTCCCTTTCTTTGCGTCTCCCCTGGAGCGGGCAAACACATTCAGCCTGTGCCAGCGCCCCCCTCCTCTGCTTGGGTGGACTCGGCCCATGTGTGGCTGCTCGCCTCTGGCCCTGTTTTCCCTCACTCCATCGACCCAACTTGGCCGCGTGGACGCAGAGCGGCCGTGCGTACCGGCGGCAACCTTGCTCATAATGAAAAGGTCTCGCTTTGCATGACGCGCATTATCCACGCTTTGCTTTTCTCGAATGGCCCTCGGCAACTTCGGCAGAGTTTGCTCGGTATCTCCTGAACATGTTGGGATGATGCATTGACTGCATTCCTTGAACCTCGGCTCAGGTGTGAAGGAATGGAAGCGCTCGGATGGGAAGCCGTCCCGTTTTATGGTTTTTGGGCGTGTTGGGATTCTAGCAGATGTCCCATCTGATACATTCGCCGTCACACTGCGATCAATGGATGCAGTGCAGGACAGAGTTAATGCAATCACAAATGACGCTCCTGCATGCCTTGAAAAGCCACACAGTAAGCCAGAGGCAATGGAAAGGAGCGTGCCCCTGCGTACAAATTACAGGTTACGTGTCTGCCTGTGTTCAGGACTGACGGAGTGAATGACTCCCACACACACACGCACGCACACACGGAGTACGAGATATCCAAATACACCGAATCACACGTGCCCACAGGCGCGGAGCGAGAGGCGTGCCGAGCGGGCGCAGGTGCGATCAGATGAATGGATTTTCGTGACCGGTATCACGTTGGTGTGTCCCGGTGTTGGAGAGGTTTGTTTCTGGCATTCAGGGTCACACGGCTGGTTCCCAGGGTCTATGTTTGTCTGCCGTTCCCAGAGAATATGCCTACACATGCTCTGCATTTTAGGGGTGTTTGGTTTCATGCATCAGCAGTTGACTGCACTTAACAGGACTTTGCTCCATTGAGTTGCTGCTGCGGCTGCTGCGGCCTCACCTGGAGGAATCTTGAGTTTGATCCCAATCTTTGAAACACATCAGCATCCGTCCGTACTGCAGTGTTTTTTCACAAAGCACTGAATTGTTTTGCTCCAAGTTGATCAGGAGCCCGTTTTTTTCCACAGTCCTGTTTTCTTTCTTTTCTACCTCCACGTTATACGAGAGAAATAATTCATGTCACACGTCTCACATTTGTCAGTGGTGCAGAAAAAGCATCCATTAGACTTGGCGTGTTCGCTCGCCCTCCCTCCCTCCCTCCCTCTCTCCCTCTTTCTCTCCGTGCCACCTCATTGCTGATTTCATGGAAAAGAAGTCAGTGTCTTTCTTCTCGACAATTACCTCAGTGGAAACCCATTGAAGCAATTTGCTGTCGTTCTCTTTTGTGGTTAAAGGAATAATTTATCTCGGGTTTATTTGACACGTCAAAGAGACAAGAACGCCACCCGTGAGCGTGCGGTGCGTCCCGCTCCCTCCCGCTCCCTCCCGCTCCCTCCCGCTCCGACCTGCAGCTGATGGAGTGTTTGTGATGGGAGAGGGAGCTCTGACAAGAAGGTGGCCAGAGGAATACAAATGGGTTGTATTTTATTCATCTCTCTGTAATGCTTTCCATCCGCGGCTGAGAATCGATTTAACAAGAAAGCGCTACTATCCGGCACAGTTGTGGCCGCTGATCCTCTGATTGTGATTCCATGTTTTGGTATCACACAATAAATCAGAGGAGCGCTTTGCCTTTCGTCCACTTCGCCTCCTCCGCCCCTCCCCCCACACTCACCCTTTCCCTCACCCGCTTGAACGCTAAACGTGCTTTTCCACTTGTAAAAGTGAACTCGGTTTGGAAAGCGAGCCTCCTGGCTCCCTGTGTGTCTTCTGTCTTCATGTAATCCCACACTTACTCTGGATGCTGAGATCAGGGTCGTGTGGGGGTCAAACCAACAGTTGCAGAAGAGCGCGTACTTCTTGTCACTGCGGATATTTCTTCACGGCTCCAGCTGAACTCTGGGAACTCTTAGAAACTTCCATTGTCGTGCGGTCCGTTCTGTTTTCCAGTCAATTTTTGCAGCAGAAAACAGAAAGGAGCTTTGCTGAGAACACTGAATTTCCACAGGAGCACTCAACAGGACGACAGTGAGCGTACTGCAGTGAGTCCGGTCTCACCAGCTGAGCCCAAGCCTGATTGGTCAGAATGCGGTTATTTTGTAGGGATATACAGACTTGTGTTTTACAGTTCTGGCTATGAACATTGGGAAACACCACTTTCGGGTCAGGAACACACGTGCGCACATCCGTCCACCAATAAATACAGCTTGCGCTTTTTCCCATTTACGATAATGACCTTAATCGTTTCCCTCTTAAGGTGCTTAGCGCGTCCCTGGGATTTCCAACAGGTTGAGCCACTGTGTCTCTCTATGAAGTGTGTTCACACCAGCACTCTTTTAATTACACATCATGATGAATACATGGTATTGATGGGTGGCCTTGCAGCCTGGGCACTACAAAGGGTCAGTTGGCAGGTCTGGGGAAAAACGGGGGTTGAACTCATAGCCCCGAATGCACTGGCCTTCACATTTCACCCAACTAAGGACGTTCTTCTTTATTGACCTCGCCCTCCTTGGACCCCAGGAAGCCAAGAGAAGGGCAAAGCTCAACATCTCAAGTTTGGTAGTTGTTAAATAGAAAAAAAAAAGACTCTGTTCTTCTCAGATGCCACCATAAACGTGTTGAAATAAGGACTCTCTTTGACCCTGTTGCCAGCGTCACTCTTGGTTTTGTCTGGAATTTTGTCATCGGTCTCGCACTAATCGAGTCGTTTTGGTCAAGCAAGTCAGCAGAGTTAAGAGTGTGAAAACACCGCGAGCTGAGCGTCTTCCCAGCGTCTGCCCACAGCCAAGCGAGGGCTCTGGGACAGAGCTCTCCTTCAGTCTGCTCACTCAGGCTGACTGGCTGGTCTTGGTGGGACATTGTGGTGCCCGGGGCCTGCCGGGCAGAGGGGGCCCTGACACAGACCCTCCTCAGTGCGAGAAGGCTCGCCCTGCCTCGTCAGGGCTGGTGGCAGCCGACCAGCTGAATTCCCTCAGATTACAGAAATATGCGGACCAACCTTGCCATCCTCCTTTTTCACCCTCTGAAACAGAGAGAGCAATCAGCCTGCACGGAGCAATGTCACTGGTCTGCAGAAACGGATCTAAACACGATCGTTCTCCGTCTTTATCTGCAGTGTTTCCGAGATGGGCTTTCAGATTAGCATGCACCACGTAAACCCGACTTTGTAATCTGGACTTCCTGCTCTGCACAATTCTCTCATGATAATGACTGCATGCTGAATGACTTCACCCTTTATTGCCAGGCCATAGTCGGGGAACAGGCTCCAGAATTCAAAGTATGCCATTAGACTCTAACTGCCCTCTTTCTGCCGTTGTTTCTGACTTGGCTGCAGCAGCGATAGGCTGGGCAAACAGAGGGAGAACCAACTGGAATCGGGGGGATTTGAGGTGCTTTGGACTGGCTCTTCTCCCTAATAGTCGGGCCTTTTTTATGAATGGCTGATTTACTTTAGAGGGAGCCTGGCATCTGGTTTGTGTTTGACTTGCATCTTGTTTTGGGGCCGCGAACCCTTTCACCTCTATACTCTCCATTTTCACATTCATCGTGGTGAGCGGGCAACCCTGCGTTCAGGGCGAAGCAAGGTTGCTCAGAAGACACGTAGAGACATGGCATTCTTTGGTGCTCTCACATTAGACGTCTTTAATGCGTCTTCTGCTGTTTCTCACTGACAGCTGATAAATGGATGGACCGCTGCTGCTGACTGAACACAACCTAAGCCAGATGCAGCCTGTTTGACTCAAATGCGTACGCAGGCCAATCACGACCTCACTTTTACAAGACTTTTGGGCCTTCGTACGGCTGCGTCGCGCCGCCCCCACTCGACTTTTCCCTCTTAACCTCAGGTTGCTGAGGTTAGGTGGAACAAGCCCCCATCAAAGCCGTGTCGCCAGTCGGGTCGGAGGAGGGTCAGGGCGCAGCAGAGTGTGTGGTTTGAGGCCCTAACTGGAGGGCAGGACTGCCAACCAGCCAAATACTGCTGCCCTGCATGGTTACACAAGCAGCCACTCTATTATGTTCAGCTTTACTCGGCGCACAAAGCACAGCTGTCTGTGTAGCCGTACCAAATTACTGAGCAGTGCCGCATGTGCCAAAGGAGAGAAAGTGAACGAGTCGGAGGAGGGGGGCGAGGGGCTGTGGGTGAAGCAGAAAAAAAAGACCTCTGCCATCATGAAAGTAAAGATTAGTCGGGTGTTGAGGTGTGCTAAAAGCCCCGAGTGTTGATGGCCATTAATCTGAAAATTGCATATCTTTTATGTATCAGGCAGCTGTGTGTCTGAAAAGTTCATAGTGGCCTTTTTGTTCCAGTCCTTTTGAACCTCTGGGCATTTTACGTTCCTCCCATCCACCCCCAATATTCCTCCCCAGCTTAACCATGATGAGTACAGTAAGGGGCTCATTTAAAGGGTCATTAGTGCTAATCCTCCAAAACAATGAGGAAGCACAAACAATGTGCTCCCTCGTCCTCCGCCTCTGTCCCGGGATAAAGACCTCTTGTCTGCACCACAGATGTATACAAGCAGCCTGTTCTGCTCATATCACGCGACACGACACAGATAAACGAATGACTCGTTCAAAATTGAGACTTTACGGAAATGACATAAAACGTTAGTGTCATTTAAAGGCCTTCTCAAAATTGGCAACATGCACTCAAGACTGGCTACGAGAGGCAAGTAAGAAGCAGCGGCAACAACGAGAGAGTCCGAAGCCGACTGGATAATAACTTTCAGATTTCAGCACGTTTACTTTGACTGTTTTGTGTTGGAACGGTGATCTGTGCCGGCTTGTCCGTCCAAGAATGTTTTGGACCAAATGTTCCAGGTACTTTTCGCTGCAGCCTCTCATCCTGAAACGAGACTGTTCCCAAGAGCCCCGAATCCCACTTGGCTGAGTATGTTTACGAAACAGAGCGCTGAGAAGTGACTGAGCTTAAACACGGACCTAATTCAGTTCATCCTGGCAAACTTGCAGTCATCAGAGGTGTTTGAGCTTCCATGTCTGGACGCTCGACATATTTTCAAACGTTCACATCTGAAGCAGATGTGGCTTTATTAGAGGTGTTAATAATGCGCATTGAAGTTCATGTCATGCTGGTGCAGCGCGGGCAGTTTCTCTCCTGTGGTTCAAACTTACCAGATTAAGACGGAAGGTGGAGTTACACATGAACTCCGTGCTCCAGATCAACTGACACCACGCAAGTGTTGCACTCATTACCCTCATAAACACTAAACTTGTCCGCGGCAGAAAGTCCCGCGCGGCCAAGTCACTCTGCTTTTTCAACCCTGGACGGAGCAGCTGCTTCAGATGGTGGGTGTCTGATTCACACGTAAGTTCATTGTTTTTTCCAGGCGACCTGTAGCTTTGCAGCATGTGCCACAGGTCTTCAGTCACCCACCCACACGCAGTCCATTCATCTTGGCTCTATAAACAGCAGATGCTTATCTCGACATGCGGGTCTTGTCGACTCGCTGGTCATTTCCTCTTGCGGCTTCGTACTCCGTGTGTCATGTGAATAACGCGGCGCCCGGACAGGACAGCGAGGATGGGACTCTCACCTCCTGGGTCACTCTGAGATGCGATGCTGTCAAATGATGGAAGACACGGGGCTGCTGGAGAGTGAACTCCAGATGACCTCGTGAGCAAAGTCGATCAGGTGAAATGAAGCTGAGTGGGAAGAAAAAGGGGAGGGGGAGATCTTGCGGGTGTCCCTGCGGCCTGAAATCCCATTGGTTGGTCTCTGTGGCATTTTATTAGGCCCGTGGTCTCCGTCAGTTCAGACAGTATCGCCATTGATCCCACTGTAGCTAACCACATCAGCACCACAAGGTTCGTATCAGACACCACAATGAACCGTCTTGTCTCTTCCCTTCCAGTCACAAGAAGAGACCATTGCTGGGAATCATTGGCATGTAAAATTGAGTTCGTGCACGGTGCTAGCGTTACCCGAGCTGCTGCAGCGGCTTACAGCCCATTTCAGGTCTTCACAGCTCCACAGCTGTGGAGCCCCGAGTTTTGTCTGGAGATGGTGCTGCATGTTGTTTCTGGGCCACTTGGACCTGCACTGCAGGAGAATGGGCTCTTGTGGGAGAACAGGCTTGTGTGTGAGTATCTTGTGAGCTCCTGCGTGTCACCCTGTGTTTGCACAGTAGTTTGTGTTGTGTGTGTAATTCACAGCGAGGTTCTGTGCACTCTGCCACCGTGCACTCGAGGGCTGTTTGTCCAAACGGCGCCAATGTTTGTACAGGCCTGTCACGACGATTGGGCTGGCTGGCTAAGCCGGGACACTGCTCGTCTGCGGCACAGGACGGACCAGAGTGCTCTGCTTCTGACACCCAGCATCCAACGGAGGAGTCGCCGATTGACACCAGGGCTGCCACCATCCATCAACTAGTCACGACCACGTAGTCGCAGAGATCATCGGTAACTTATCGACTATCAGATAGTGGTTTGTGGCAGCCCCCGTTGACACAGACTTCCTTTCCCTTTTTATCCAGATTTCAGATCCGTTAATGTGTCAGGGTGATGTTCACCAACAGGAAGTCATCTTCTAGAAATATCACCAGTTGAAGTTTTTTTTCGTTCGCACCTTTCGGTTCCAAGCGAGCAACAGTACGATTCTCGCGCCACAGTGGTTCTCAACCTGGGAGTCGTAACCCCCAGGGGGGCTCGCGATGCAGTTTCTGGGGGTCACCAGATGGTTGAGGAGAAACTAGGTCAAAGTCTGGTGGGCTGGAGTGACTGGAGATGGAAAACCGCTTTAAAATGAACTAAATGGGTTGGAGGCATGGACTCTGCACTCATCACTGACTTGCCCTCTTTTACTGTCATGTTTTACACCATATGAAAAGGAACAAAATGAAGCCATGAATCCAAACATTAGGAAGTCCAACGTCAACCTCTTAAGAGCCTTAATCCCCTTCTTTTGAAGGCCTCCCATCATGCATCACCATGAATGTTGATTGAGTTTGGCTGGAGTCAGTCACTGTTTACTGATTTTGTGGGGCCCTTTGTGTCAAAGAGGGTGTGGGCGGAGCCAAGCGGCGGGTTTCGGCCAGGCTCAGGTGTCATAGACCTGCCATTTGTTTTCAGGCCATTAACTCAGAATAGGGAGCAGTATGGTGCCACTCAGTGGGCCTGCTGTCCATAAGGCACTTTTCCCTCATCATTACAGTGTCATGGTTCATCTCACAGCCACAAGCTGTTCTTTACATATGCTATTCCCTTTGGTCATTATCGTTTGAACGAATCCATCTCTGTATTTTTCGTTTCCAACACTTATTTAGCGTCATCTCTGCAGCTTCTGGAGCATTTTGGATCCTCAGCCGACATTTCCAATGAAGCAAAAATTGTAGCCTTGCTGCAGTTCGATTGCACTCCAGCTCACGGAGTAAAATTCACCCCACTCACTCATTTATCCAGAGAACATTGAGGAAGGACTTCCCGGATCAGCCATGACTCTGTGAGTGCGAATGAGCCCACAAAGTGCGGCAGTGACTCAGTGGTAATCTGTGACTGGCGACAGTAGCACTGGGGTTAATGTAGCGGAACCCTCCCTCCACCTCCAGTGCCCCGAACCCCCTCCCCCCACGTCATGCTTGACTCACCAGGGGGTGACTTTTGAGTGGCAGGTGGAAGGTGGCTCAGGATTGGCTCACGTGCCAGAGTGGCTGTGGGTGTTTGAGGGCCGACAGCCAATGGCGCGATCTCAGCACAGTTAGCTGAACAACAGCTCTGCGGTGGAGATGAGGAGTTTTCATGGCCTCTGACACACACGCAGAGAAGGTTCACGAATACGATGAGAAGCTGCAGGAAGAGGAGGAGATTTTTGGGGTCGTCTGAGGTGAGCTCAGTCTATTTTGATCCGTACCTCTTGCTTGTTGTCGTACTGCTGTGAAATAGGCGTTAGAGTGTGTGTTGAAGTTCAGGTCGGGAGTTGTATTTGTTGTCAGTGGTAACAGCACTTGCGTTGGCACACAACGCACGTTGGGTGAGTTTTTTTCTTGGTGGACCAGCACAACGAAAGTGGCCAGAAATCTTTTTCTTGCCTCTGTGTTTGTGGACAAACTGTTGTGTTTCAGTGGGATTTACAGCCAGATGCACACAATTTATCTGCAGTAAATGTACCAAGATGTTCCTACAGGGAATCTCGCTGACTGAGGGTATCGTGTATTTCCTCCTTTGAGCTTCTTGTAAATTGGCCTCTTCGTTTCAGGTTTTCCCTCTAATGTTTCCCTGTGTTTTCTCTGTGCCTCCCGACAGTCCACCACGGCTGGCAGAGCTGCACGGGCGTGAGTGAGTGGCCTTGCCGGTCCTCTTCTCCCTCCCAGTAATCCTCCCAACCATCCATCCTGCAGCCTGCGGTGTGTCGGGCATCATGCTGCTCCACTGGCTGCCCTGCTTGGTCCTCCTGTCTGTGGACTGGGCTCCGGGCAGCTGGGCCTTCACCACCACCAGGGCTCAGGGGCTCAGGGGTCGCATCCAGAGAGACCGCAGAAACATCCGGCCCAACATCATCCTCATCATGACAGACGACCAGGACGTAGAGCTGGGTGAGGCTGGCGTGCGGCCGGGTCTTGCGGGAATTCTCCAGGATCCGTTTACTCTTCGTTTGGCTCGTTTGCTTGTCCCTGTGTCCGACTCTCGCTCACACTCTGAGACACGATTTATTCCAATTTTGGAGTTTTCCCCTTTCCCTCCACTCTGTTATGACCAGTTTCTTTGTCTCTTTGGCTGCTCGCATGAGGATTTTTGTGACCTTCCTCGACACATGAAATATTAAACAAGGGGCATAAGCCAGACCTGAATGGCCATCTGGTCTATCAACTGCTGAATGATAATTACTTTGCCTTTGAGAAGTGAGTGTGAAAATGTAATGTAACGAGGCACCACTGCTGTTGCAGCTGCATGTGAAGCAGACGCAATTCTTTGTGACGACTGGAAGGTCTTAAAAGCCGTCATTTCATAGAAAACTCGATCAACACGGCTGCGCGCTATCTCACCGTTTCCTTTAGGTTCCCTGCAGGTGATGAATAAAACCCGCAGGCTGATGGAAGACGGTGGCACCTCGTTCACCAACGCCTTCGTCACCACGCCCATGTGCTGCCCGTCGCGGTCCTCCATGCTGACGGGCAAATACGTCCACAACCACAACACCTACACCAACAACGAGAACTGCTCCTCCCCATCCTGGCAGGCTCAGCATGAGCCGCGCTCCTTCGCCGTCTACCTCAACAACACGGGCTACCGGACAGGTGAGTGACGGCCTGCCGGAGGACAGGCGCGCACACACCGTCCAGGTTGTTCCAAGCCTCTTGGGGCCAACGTGAGTGGTGTGTTGGTGCGAGTAGTTCCCGGTCACTGTTTCGCTTCGAGACGCAGCCTCCCAGTGCTTCCCGAAAGCATCCGCCGCGCTGTGTTTTCACGTGGTCGTCAGTGTACATTTTTACAGTAAGCTGCACAACTGCACGCCGGCCTGGCTGTCTGCTGTGAGAAATGCAAACACGGAGAGCGTGCCAGGTCGCTGTCGTGTCCCATCAGACAGTGTCTGTGTGAGTGATGGGCAGGCCTTGGACTGGGCAGCTCTGCGGGGTCCTGTGGGCTGCTGCACGGCCTGTGTTTTTTTTCCAGCTGATGCGCGAGTCTGCAATTAGCTTTCTCCAGGACGGGCTGGCTCCCAGCCCAGCTTGTCCCAGAAATGTGTCCGTGAAACCAGGGAAGAAAAAGTCCCAGGCAAGCGACAGAGTGGAGAGTCGCATTGGCACGCGGCGATAAAGTCACACAGACGCACACGATTTCGATTCCGCCAGCCTGATGGAAAGATAAAAGCCGCCACTGCTGGCTCGTGAATTCAAAGAAACTCTTTCTCTTTTTTTCTTCAGCATTTTTCGGCAAGTACCTCAACGAGTATAATGGCAGCTACATCCCTCCTGGGTGGCGCGAATGGGTCGGATTGATCAAAAATTCCCGCTTCTATAATTACACCGTCTGTCGGAACGGTTACAAGGAGAAACATGGAGCTGATTATGCAAAGGTATGTGTTCTTCAAGGTGTTTCTCCTCGCCGCTAACTCGATCACTCATTTGTTTTCTGTTAATGACTTGATGTGAAGACTTTGCCAGACAAATTGTAGGTTTGCACACGCTTATAAATACAGACACTGAAGCACTTCAGTTATCGCTGTGTTTGGATCCAGACTGGCAGGAATTCTCTTCTGACAATTAAAGGGAAAGAGCTCGGCTGAGGTGGCGTCTCTTCCTTTGGCTGCATCCCTTTATTATGACGCACCTCTCTTCAATATTCAGACGGCGTAAAGCTCACGCGACTTTATGAGAAACCGCTGTCACTCGCGATAAATACCAGCCTTCACTTGTTCTTGTCTCCGTCTGCGTTTCCGTTCTCGTCTGAGAGATTTTGTGCTTCGCTTCCACAATAAAAACCAAAGGGGAGGTTTCTTTCTGCACTGTCTGCTTCTGGAGAGGAACGCCGCGGTTCCACCGTCTTCTGGTGCCCTCGGCGTGGCGTGGCTCATCAATCTTGCCAGATGTTTTTGTAGGAGCTGTCGGCTTGTTTTTGCAGTTCCAT
The DNA here is from genome assembly GCA_032164315.1 of Malacoctenus gilli. Classification (NCBI taxonomy): domain Eukaryota; kingdom Metazoa; phylum Chordata; class Actinopteri; order Blenniiformes; family Labrisomidae; genus Malacoctenus; species Malacoctenus gilli. The sequence continues at coordinate 4,095,608 of JASSRZ010000002.1, forward strand.
GCCGGTATATCTTCCCAGGTCGCAGCCTCCTGGATACACAGGAGGCTGGCCTGAACGATGAGCAAGCAAATGTTTGGACTGCTTCACCTCTGCCAACTTGGACTGAAGTGTAAAATTACCCGCAGGCTGAGGCCGAGGTGTTTATCTGACACGGACCTTGTCGGCAGATTGTGGTTTGAAACCAAACGGACACAATATTTGCCGCTTGCTGCCAAGCTCCTTCTCCCCTCCCCAGACTGGGTCTCCTTTTTTGGGAATGTTCACACAGGGTGAGAAGGTCAGGCCAACACACCTGTCACATTATTGTGATTAGGGAGGCACTCGCTCAGTGACTTCATTTCTTTGTGCCCCATTTGATTTTCCATTTGGAAGAGGCGTGTCGGGCGGTCACGGTCGTGTTTGTGAGACATTCACAAATGCGTCCATACTTTGTTTCATTGGAATTCCAGGACGGTCCAACAACTGCCATGAAGCAGCAGTTACCAGGACAGATGTTGGCACCGCCACCAACACACAATGTGCAATCAGCGAAGTCTCTCTGTACAGTTCTTTTAAATTCCCAGCCGAAATACCTTCCTTGTTGCTGGAAGTGTCCGTTTCCGTTGGGTGATTGCCTCTGATGGAGCATCAAGAGGGAAAAGGGATACTGTTCACCTCGCTGACCAGTTCCTCGCGCTTCCCCATGACGCCTTCGCTTCCCTTTGACCTCGCAGAGCCCTCGGCAGCTGCGCCTCCGATTTTGAAGGGGCTGGCAGCACGGAGCGTGGCATTGCTTTACCATGTGCACGTAATCATGGTGGGCACGTGGGCTGCCAAGCTGTTAAAGCCGGCCTGCGTGCGAAACCCTACGAGCGGCGACGGGAAGAATCGGCCAAAGCCACTCCTGACATTTCAGGGAAACCACGGCGTCCCTTTTCATTCTGGGCCTGGCACTCCCTTTCGTTCATCGGATGCCAGGCTGCAGCACAGCAGCCGAACTGCAGGTAGAATGGTTAATCTGCAGTCGGAAACTTGGCATCGCTCTTGTGATTTTTAGTGTGGGGTGTGACTTGCTGTAGAATTCTTTAAAAAGGTAATCACAGACTTCTGCAGTGTTGCAAAGAAGCTTTTGAAAGACTGTCACACTGTGTTGTTGAAACATTTCCACAGTTCCCAGTCATTACTCTTGGCAACGATTTGGTGTCTTTCATTGAGTCGCGGTCCTTGAGCTTAGGCCGATAATTAAAAAAAACACACAGCCAGGAAGATCCCAAGGAGTGTTTCACTTCGACCTTTTTCGCCTGCTTTGCCCGAGGCTGAAATCTTTTGATATTGTCTCTGATTTGTGCATTCCTTTATCTCTGCCAAGGAATGCGTGAGAGGGAAATAAAAGAGGGCACGTCAAGAGAAAAAAGAGTGAATAGAACAAATTTAAGCTAAGTAGCAGGAGCAGAATGGATGGCCCTGAGAGGAGGAGGAGGAGGAGGAGGAGGAGGAGGGGGAGGGTGGAGCTGTCATAACAACATACCATTGGAGAGCGCCAGGCTCCTCGCCATTAAGCAAGTGTCACATTCAGTCGTGGAGAGATTCACTGATGAGGCAACAGCCTGTACACTGCAGACATTCACACAGACTCAAGCGTGCACACTCACTCACTCACACAGCCGCAGGCGAGCTGCCAGCTGTTGACTCGACAGATCGGGACTGCAGTGTACTCAATGGCCTCGCTTCATATCCCCTCCGGTCCCGCTCACTGTATTTGAGAACGAGGAAACATGTCGCGCTGAATGGAGTTCTTCATCAAAGCTGCCATTGTCGCGGCTTCCTCGCCGCGGAGCACTGACGCCCTGTTTTTGCCTCCCTTTCAAAGGACTATTTCACTGATCTCATCACCAACGACAGCATCAACTTTTTCCGCACATCCAAGAAGGCGTACCCTCACCGTCCAGTCATGATGGTCATCAGCCACGCTGCTCCTCACGGCCCAGAAGACTCGGCCCCACAATATGCGGAGCTCTTCCCAAACGCTTCGCAGCACATGTAAGTGGAATTGGTCACACGGTCGTTGATTGACAATCACTTGGGCGTGTGTGTTCATTCGAGCTGAATGTTTGAGGCTCGTCTTGAGCTTTTCCCTCCTCCAAGTCCTCCTTGACTTTTTTTATGATGAGGTGGAACGCACCATCATTACAGCACAGCACTCAATCCCAAAGAATGACAGGTTGCTGAGAGTCCACTCCAGCCGAGGACACGGCGAGCGTGAAATCACAATGATTTCGCGCCCACCAATAGTGGCGGCGCGGCGAAGGTCCAAGAGCATTGTGCTCTTGCCAAGCCCACACGGCCCTCCCACAACGGCCGTCTCCGAGCCGAGGCGGCGCTGCGATACTTCGGGCTGCTCCACTGGCAGCGTGCCCTGCCGTCTGGTGGCGGGCCCTCGAATGGGCTCCCAGGGTGCACTGCTCCAGAGGATGGGGAGGGAGTGCTCTGGCGCTTCAGACGCTTCCATGTTGGCTTGGAGGCGGGTCTTTTCAGCCTCTCGGTTTGGTCCTCTGGCTTTCCGCCGTCCCTTTAACGTCCCCCCCTGTTTACCTTCCCTCTGTCTGTCCATCAGTGTATCTGTTCCTGCCACTCTATTTATCTTCTCCACCACGTTTCCCAGTGTCCTCTCCTTTTCTCCTCCCGGCTCGCTCCGTCCAGCCCTTCCTCCCCTCCTGTGTAATTCGCAGAGGACTTCCTGACCCTGTCCATATCAATCAGTCGTTTCTCCCTGCGGCTCCTGGGACGAGAGGAATGCATTGTGTGCTTTGGAACACCCTTTGTGACATTATTAATTTATTTTTAGCTGGAGCCTCCGGGTGGAGGGGGTGGAGGGGTGGAGGGGTGGAGCAGGGGCCCACGGGCGACTGAAAGGGTTGCCCCGGTGATTGTGTGTAAGTGCCGTGCGTGTGGAGTTAGTGGGGCAGTTACTGTGGAGAGCACAGGTGGTTGGCCTGGACGGGTGTTTGTTTTCACGTTTGTTGACTATAAATTTCCATAACAGGTCGGGGACATTTTTCCGTCAGCAGGTGTTGAGTTCTTTTGCTTTTTCTCAGATAAAAGTTGTTTTGTTCCATTTGGAGGTTGGCTTGGCATGCACTGATGGGAGTTTGCAGCCTCCGCCTTCTTTATCCTTGCAGTAGATACCGCAGACAGCTAATGCTGAATAGCAGAGAAGGAGTCGCCTCATAAATCACAGATGTGTCTGTACTTTTTGACAGCGACAATAGCAGGGAAACGCTTTGGTGTTAATGCCATTAACATACCTCTCTGGAGGTGTTTATACGCCGCTTCTCAGATGCGAGCCAAACTCTCGACCCATTTTAAGCACCGGAGGATTGATGTGGCTTCTCACGGCGTGACGGGAGGGATTCTGGGCGGAGCTCCACAAACTGCTCGAGGGCGAATCTCTGCGAGCGGCGAGTCCGCCTCCGTCTCAGCGAGGCCGAAGAGCTTTCCGTGGCGAACGAGCTGCCGCAGCCGATGGCAAAAACACCGAGCCGTATGTGACAGGTGGCAGGTGTGACCCCGCCTATGGACAGGCTTCATTCCACTGACCTCTGCATTCCTGGTTCCCTGGCGCTCAGGGCCCCTTACCTTGGTGGCCCAGTGCCCAGAGACAGGTCCCTTTGTGGGGCTTATTAGACCGCCTGCTAAGTGGGTGAAGAGTTCACCCTTCTCACAAAGCAGGCCTGAGGAGCGGAGGGCAGAAGGCAGCTTAGTCAGTGAGTGCAAAGCAGCTCTCATAGCAGGTCTTCATTAAGTATCAAAGCCTTGATGGTCTGCGTATTCAAGGGTGGAATCTGGTGGTTTATTGTCTCTTCTGTGGGCAACCTGCTTGGAACACAATGGACCAAAACGCTGGTTGAATCCTGCGGTCCCTCGGCATGAACACTGACTGTACATCATCCGTGTGTTATGGTGCTTTCAAGGCCAGAAAACAGGCATTCAGTGTTTCTGATCCCCTCTATAAGAAGCACCTCGGGCAGGTGAGCAGCGTCCCTCAGCGACGACCTCTTAAACAAGGCTCCCTCTCCCTCCTTCTCGCTGTTTGTCCACTCTTGTTTTTCACCATTTCAAATGGCTGTGACAGATTTAGTTTTTGGCCCAGGAGTTGTTGCAGGCTTGACTTTGGGGCCTATGTAAGCATGTGCCAACCCTCAAACTACTTGGATGTGCCAAGAGCACAGTGGAGCACGGAGACTCTCGCCTCCGTGCAAGGAGAGAGAGGTGATCGGCGAGAGGTGTGGAAAAACAGTGAAAGGTGCTGGCTGCAGAGTATTCGGACGTTTCTGTCAGCAAACAGAGCAGCTGTGGATGCCTGTCCACCGCGTTGGACCGTCGGGCACCGGTTGTTTCGCATCAGCTTGTGAAAAGTGGCCGACAGGTGTTTTTTGGCATCCGTCTCCTCGTACCTGTCGCGGGTTCCAATCTCCCACGTGTGTGAATCTGTCCAAAAAGATGTTCTGGTTCCTACAGCCTGCAAGCAGAATGGATGGCTGCTCTGTCCCTGTTCCTAAATGCATCCAAGACTTGCTCATTCCTCCCTTTCGGTTCACTTTTAGCACCCCCAGCTACAACTACGCACCAAATATGGACAAACATTGGATCATGCAATACACGGGACCTATGAGACCGATCCACATGGAGTTCACCAACTTCCTACATCGGAAAAGGCTGCAAACACTCATGTCCGTGGACGACTCAGTACAAAGGGTAATTTCACTCATCGAAAAACAACATTTCGTGTCTGGCCTGCCATATATCTTCACATGGTTTTCTTATTCATGTAGGTTTTTGATATGCTCGAGGAAACTGGCGAGTTGGACAACACCTATATCATCTACACAGCAGACCACGGCTACCACATCGGGCAGTTCGGCTTGGTCAAGGGCAAATCCATGCCGTATGATTTCGACATCCGAGTCCCGTTCTTCCTGAGGGGACCCAACGTGGAGTCGGGCGCTGTGTAAGTCTCAACTAAGACGCGTTTCCCTTTTGCAGCACAAACCCTCACCGATTCGGGCTCTGTGTTGAGAACGTCTCGTACCAGTGTTGACGATGGGTCCACAGAATAAACGCTGCGTGCATGTGTTTTCTCAGAAACCCTCATCTGGTGCTGAACATTGACCTCGCTCCCACGATTCTGCACATTGCTGGACTGGACACGCCTCCAGACATGGATGGAAAGTCCATTCTTAAGCTACTGGAACAGGACCGCACTGGCAATAGGTTCGTATGGATCCATCATGCCATGCTGTAATGGATATTTTGTCCAGTAATTGCACGGTGGGCTTGATTCGGGCACCGGTTCTCTTCGCTGGCCGCTACTGAGCGATGCAAATTTCCCGAGCCAAAGTGAATGCGTTCGCTCCAGCTGCGCAGAAAGTGGGCTCCGGGCAATTTGGCGGATTTACCTTGGCTGCGGGGCTTTTGCTGGGATTGGTGGAGGTTCGTGAGTTTTCCCGGAGAATTTGTTTGCAAGCGCAATCATTTGTTTCTCGACCCAAACCCACAGCATTAAGGGCATGAAATATGAATGCGAAATGATTGTCCTTTACCAAGGATCTACTGGTGATACCGCTGCACAAAAACTGTTTCCAGAGGAGCGGGAAGAACTGGGATCATCCCTTTAATCCTCAAAGAGCATTTACACCGTTCCCTCAAAGCCGCAAGGTCCTGAGTCCCTCGTGATCAACTTCCATGAAGTTGGCGGCAAGCTTTGCGTACAACATGTTGCAGCTGATGTGGAGTGCGATGGTCATATGAATGCTGTAAACTTTGTTCGTTTTTGTCTTCCCAGATTCAAACCCAACCGGAAACCCAAAGTCTGGAGAGACACATTCCTGGTGGAGCGAGGGTAAACTGGCCTTCTTTCTTCCCTTTCCACACCGCAGGCACATCCATGTCATCGCAGAGCATTGCGTGTCATAGAAACTCAGCGAAACGTGCAAACGAACCCGAAATGTGCGCTCGCCATCGGAGCAACACAACGGCCTTTTGCAGCCGTTTGTTATGTGACACACATTTCCTGACCACAGTGGACTTGGAAGGATGTGATGGAGGAAGACATTGCAGTATTTCAAGTTGTTTGGTAAAACTTGAAACAATTCGAAGGGTTCACTCGAGGTCCACACATGTGCGACTAGGTTAGTAAGTGCAGTTTGTTCCCTCAAGGGGGGGGGCGCATATATTCAATACCTAATAATGGCCTTAAACTTGACATAACCTGCAGCTCGTACTCTGGCGGAGACAAGATGAAGATACATTTCAGTAACATGGCAGCGCCAGACGTACGCAAAATAAACAAAGGCCAGCCAGGCGCAGGATGATGTTACCTGAGGAATGGCTGGAAGCTCGCACTCGATCCACTCACAGGACATGTCACCAGCTCCCCCAGTGAGGAATGCAGCAGCCACAGTGCTGCAAACGCTCCACTGTTCCCACAAGACTGTTTTCTTTGTCGTGCACTCAGTTACATGCAGAATGTGTTTTCTCACAAACCCTGTCAGCTCTTTATTTAACCTCTCTTCTGCCGTGAGACACAAGCAGCAGAAAACGATACCTCCCTCCCGACAGCCTGCCATTGTTCCCTTGACATGTTTATCCGTCTTAATGCACAGGCTGCACCGACAGAGAAGTGGCAAGTGAGGAAGGGAAGTAATCCCGTCAAGCTAGTCTTTGCAAGGTACAAGTGAGCGGGTTTCCAAAACAGTCTGTATGGATGGGGAGACATTCGCTCTCTGACACGAGGACAGAAAGGACACCTCTGCGAACTCGGAGTCCGTACTTGGTTCGATCTTTCTGTGGCAGAAGAAGTAGCTGGTCTGTGATCGCCGGCTCTTTCCATCCTTTCCTCCGTTAATCCCAACCGGTTACCAAGGCTGCCTGCTGCTGCCGCTGCTGCTGCTGCTGCAGCTGCTGCACGTGCCGCTCAATGCTGAGATGAGCCTCTGCAGCCCTCAGTCTGTATTCAGGCACAGATGTAGCGGCACACCACAGTAGCCAATGCTTTTTTCAAACAGTTGCCTCACTGGTCATGTGACGTGCTTTGTGATTTAATGTCCTCACATGACCTTACGGCAAGGCCCCCCGAGCCTGTGAAAGGCTGAATGACAGCTGCGACGGCCGTATTGTTTCGGAATCTAATCATCGACGTAATGCAGCCGTCAGGGAGTGACATCAACAACTGCCGGCTTTTTAATCGCTCTTGGCTAAAGGCAGCAGATTACAGCCCAGCCAGTGTGTGAACATTGGCTGTTGTCCCCGGAGCGAAGTGCGACAAAGCCTCCGACGTGGCAGGGCCTCCTCTGAGGGGACAGGTTGTTCTGTGCCTCATTGTCGTCGTCACTGTGTCTGTGGGCTGCAGGCACCCAGGGCGTGTTGGCAGGGCTGCAGATGGAGAGGGGGACAGGGATGTTGGCAATGGGGGGGGGGCTGGGTAAGTTCTCGCCGTGGTGGCGGGGAAGGGGGCAGAGGACCTGGACTCGGTGCCAAGCCGAGGTCAAACAGCTTGGCCCCGAGCTGAGCGGTGGTACGAGGCCGAGCCCAGCTCCGGAGCCTCCGGAGCACACAGACACTCCATTGCTTATCCGTTTACTGGCAGCGTCCATAAAAACACACAGGGTTGGCCATGGCAGGAAGCGACGATGTCACGAAAAATGACGCTAGAAAAAAACGCTTTCTGAACAGAACAAATAAATCGGGCCCCCAATTCTACTTGTGTGTTGGCGCATGAAGAAAAAAGCAGGAAAATACTTGCTTGACACATTTTCCTCTCCGTCATGCAGGAAGATCTTGAGGAAGAAGGATGACTCAACCAGCACTCAACACACCAACAGCCTTCCCAAATACAAGAAGGTCAGAGAGACCTGCCAGCAGGCGGAGTTCCAGACGCCCTGCGAACAGCCTGGACAGGTACGAAGACCACACCCATTCCCACCGAAGCGAGCGCGTCTCTCTGCGAGCCGTTTGTCGGCGTGAATAAGTTCCCTCTGATATCACCGCAGAAAAGAGAGTCACCATTGAAGTCATCTCATCGGACTATTCAGCAGCGCAGCCAGTGAAGCCTTTTTAGAGCACGTCATCTGGCTCATAATTGGCCCCTTTTCTGGCGGCTGAGAAATTTGTTGGCACTTCTCTTTCATCCGTGCCCATTACTTTTCTGGCAGGCCGAGCAGCCAGCAGTGCAGTATGTGGCCTTGGGCTAGACGGGCCAGAACAATAGCAACTGTTACAGGTCGGGTTCTATGACAGGCACTTTTCTGGAGGGGTCTCACTAACGTGGTCCAGATCCAGTTTATGACCCCGCACAGGTGCGTATGCAGCAATCACGAATTGAAGACGGCGACGCGGCACTTTTCTGTCGGTGTACCACATACCTGTGAGAGTGTGAAGACAGGGTGCACCTGTGTGAGCAGAGCAATAAGTGTCGTGAAATGTGTTCTGGTGCACCACTGCATCTTTTGAGACAATTGTTCTCACAATATGACGCAGTACAAAGCAGATCTCGGCTTTCCTCATTCGCCGTCTGCCTGGTACCATTTAATATGACCTCCTTATGAGAACCCTGAAAGGGAGTTTTATCGTCCTCTGAAATGCACCTGTTTTATCCAATAGTCATTTATGTTGCGGAATTGCTTGATTTGGGGCATTGGCATGCATAAAGTGCATTCAGTGTTTTTTGGGGGGCTATTTATCATTAAAAAAGTGCACGTTGGAGTAACCGCTGCAGTGGGAAAGCGCAGACTTCAGACTGGTCTGACAGTGTAGATGTGCTGGCGTCTGCCTGTTGTTCTTTCCCTACATGAGTGTTTGCTCCAGGCACAGCTGCTAACAAGAGCGTGACGCTGATGCCAAATTACAAGCTTTCCCTGCTGTATGTAGGCAGGCCTCTGTGTAGGCCTGACAATCAGAAGTCAGAAAGCCACAAAAAGACGGAAGCCCAAACCGATTCGGTCGGAGCAACTGAAAGAACAATGGAGCGGCTTCCTCTTGGTACATATTCACATTGTGTGGTCTCATTTCTGTCCCCAGAAGACTGTTTGCTGGAATTAATCTTTTCTCCTGACTCATATTATCCTTGGCCCCTTTTCCTCACAAGACAGAGCTGCAGCTACCCACGGCAGTGCTTCTCAAACTGAGCCGGGACAGAAATCGGAAGAAAACCGAATAAGACACTTCGTAGAATCGATAACAGACATCGAAACAACATTTCGCTTTTATTTTCATCATCCCTGCTTGTGTGTGTGTGTGTGTGTGTGTGTGTGTGTGTGTGTGTGTGTGTGTGTGTGTGTGTGTGTGTGTGTGTGT
>JASSRZ010000002.1:4129941-4162688 GCA_032164315.1 Malacoctenus gilli
CGCGCACACGCACACGCACACGCACACACACACACACACACACACACACACACACACACACACACACACACACACACGAGGTTTTTCTTGCTTTCACAGCCACAGCAGAGTTGCAGTCACGTTCCCCTGAAATAATCCTGACACCAGATTACCGCGAGCAAATGCACCGCTGGCCCAAGGATTAGACTGGCCCTCTGTCGACCCGTGACATACGTGGTGTACAGATCAGACTGGTGTGTGTGTCTGTGTGTGGGACCACATGAAGATGTGTCTCCTGTAGTCAGCAGGGAGTTGTGTGTTACAGCCAGTGGGTGTAGAGGAAGCTTATCACTGAATGAAATCCAGTCGGACTTCATGAGTCATAGCACCGCCGCCGCCGCCACTGCTGTCTGCGTGTGAATCACAGTGTACACGTGAAGTGGAGAAAAGCAGAGGTGGGCCAACGCCGGTCCACGGTCACTCTGAGCACCTAACGGTCAGCGGTGGAGCGCCACGGTTCACTCATACCTGTGTAAATGCTGGCGTTGGACGCCGGGATCCCAAACTGCGACTCGATGAACTTGGGGATGAAGGTGATGAAGGCGGTGACGATGGCGCACTCGGCCGTGTAGGACAGGCTGACGAACAGGAAGGTCATGTTGCTGAGGATCCTCAGCGCTGCCTTGGGAAGGTCTGGAAGGAAGAGGGAAGCCAGGCCAGCCAGGCCCCGGTTAGTGCCGCTGCCCACACATCACATCGCATCCAAGACGACCTTATTCTGTGCTCGAGAGTCTTTGCAAACACTTGGGGATGCTTAATGGACCATCAGCGATGTCCTTCTAATGACTGATCCGTACCGCCATCGCTCCACCAAGCCTCGAGAACCACATGGAGCCTTCGACTGGTGTAATGCTGACACGTGGCTCCTGCATGAGTGGCTACGCTGCCTGACAGAAAACCACCCAGCTCTATAAACGGGGCCTGAACGCCGTCACCCTCGCTTCATCACAGCAAGGTCAAACGTGGCCCGCGAGTCTGCTCGAGGCCCGCGCCCACCACCATGATTCTGTCGCTCACAAGTCATGTGGAGCAGCTGTACACAAACACGCTGTTACTGGGCAGAAGCGAGCCCAGGCGGCTCCCACGGCCTCCCCACGCTGACACAGAGACGGCAAACATGGGAATAAAGGTTCACACTGACGGCCGGAGAACTGCAGTCCAACAGGAGCCACTTCCTCACTCACAGGTGCATCGGTAGGCCAGATGCTCGCCGCCACGGCGACTCCAAGGGAGGGCTGTCGATGCCTCTGAAGGCAGGTCATTCTGAAAGGGGGGGGGGGGTTGTGAGGGGGGAACATGGGGGGCTTGGTTTGGGGAAAGCCGCCTCGTGCTGATTCGCCCGAAGTCGTCGTAGGTGGGGAATCGTTCGGAGCATCTGTCAGTGTGTCCGAGATCAGAGGTAGCAGAACAATAGCCGCACTAATTATTTCGCTCCTTGGAGCCGGGTTGAAATCTTGTCTGGGGGAGGGGGGGGGGGGGCAGATGGCGAATTCCTGCTGGCATCGACAGCAGCTGCTGCCTCAATCAGACAGATCACTGACTCGCAATCGTCGCCACGTTTCGTCTTTTCTTCCCGAGAACTCGTTCGATGACTCGGTGAAATCGTTGGCTCCATCTGGTTTGTTGCTAAATGTTTGTCTTGCTGCGGGGACACTTCCTGAGAGCGTAGTGGCGGCAACAGCTGGTCAGGCCCATGAAGCAGATCTGATGCATTGTGTGACTGAACGATGAGTAATCACACTGCGCTTATGTTCATGTTCATGGACATTTGGTCAGACTGAAGCATCGGGGGGGGGGGGGGCAGCCAGGAGCCATTCGCAGCTGGTGAATCAAGGACACCAGGAGAAAGTGTGACTCTCCTGCGTTGGCCACTCTGAGCTTGCTTGGTCCTGCTGCAGGCAGCTGGAGGCTGGTTTCTGCATGTCTGCAGATTTGGCAGGAGCTTGACTGGGAGAGCTCAGATGCAGGTTTGCATTGAGTTTTGTGTCCGAGCAGCCGCGGTGGATTAAACACACACCCAGCAGAACCAGTGGAAATGGCCGCCTTCTTATTTCCAATCCGTCCCGTCATGAACCTGGTCGTGAAACGTGTTTACGATCCACACGCGCGTCAGCAGTTGTTTATCCACACCCCGGAACATTTCAAGGAAATTGCTTTCACGCCACAGCGGCGGAGCTGCTGTGGAACAGTCCCTAATCAAAGTTGGTCCCTCTGACATCTTTACCCACAATGCTCAGCGTTGGCATTTCTCGCAGTTGCAAAATAAAAAAGCCACTTCGGTGCAGCGTATCTGTCGTGGAAAGTGCTGAATGCGTGCGATGGACAAACCTCACACACCTCAACAGAAGGGCATTACCGAGACACGTTCCGATCCAAACATTGAAGTGCCTGAGTTGGCGCAACCGGCCCTGCGAACGTCCTGCTGAAACCAACAAAACAGCAGCAGAGCCAACGTGGTCCCAGAACGCCGTCCTGACTTGATGGATGCAGGCTTTTGAAAACTCCAGTTTGGACGGCTCGTGACAATAAATAATTGCGGTGCAGGCAGGTTCAATACATGCTGGAGAAGGAAGTGGCCGTTCCTGCGCGTATAGAAGAGTGTGAACGAGAACGAGTGTGCTGCTCTGTTGTTCGGCTGCTCGGCGGCGACTGGACTCCCCGGAGAGCTCGTTTGAAAAAAGGAGAGCAAGTGGGAGCGAGGAGAGCGACTGACAGAGCAGAAGGGGAAAGGGGGAGTCGAGGACGCTGGGAAGGCCGGAGCAGGTCTGGACTGAAACGGGGGGTCGTTCCAGGGAACCACCGGGAGAGCCCTGCCTCGTCTGACTGGGCGAAACAACCAGTCGGCACAAACAGCAGACTGTTACTTCCGAGGTAACAGTGGCGTTCGACGAACGGCAGTCACCTTTCACCACGTCCGCCATTCACTTGTCCACTCGCACTACGAATGCTCGCTGCTTCGTCAGGCAGCTGTGCAGACACACTCTCCCATCTTCAATCGATGACTTTGTCGAAAACCATCTCAATGAAGCTTACGCGACTGAGGAAAGGACTAATCCCACTCATTGATGGGATTACAGCCTGTTTGTCCATCAATAACTCAGTTCCTCCCGTAAGACGCTCCAGACGCCGCGACATCGAGGAGGCCGATATGGCGTGTTCCTCACCTTTAATGTCCTTTCCAAAGCCCATGGAGGACGAAACGTTTTGGCTCTTGCTGCTCGTCTTTTCCTTCATCACTTCATCGTCGCTCGACACGTCCCCGGGCGAGCCCATCTTCTTCTTCTTCCTCTTTTTGTGGCGCGGAGGCAGCTTCTTGGGAAAGGCAAACATGGGGAAGATGACCAGAAGCATGGCGATGGCGCACAGGAGAAAGCCGCTCCACCTGGAGGGAGGCAGAGGCACCTTAGGGAGGAACCGATCACCACGAGTCGGGAAGCAGGCAGGCCGCCAGACGCGCACGTCTGCTTACCAGTTGCCGACGAAGCGAGGGTCGTTCTGGTCGATGTTGACGACGGTTTTGGGGTCCACGTAGAAGCCGATGAGAACGCCTCCGAGCAGGTAGCCAGCGGCAGGTCCCAGAGCTCCCATCACGTACATGATGGCTGGAAAACACAGCGGAAAATAAGCTCTCTCGTCTGTTCAGCTGCATGAAACATCATCAGTTACGTATCATTTGTGATGGTTCGCGCAAAAGCCTGAAAACATTTCAATAGGAACGCACAACTGGGAGGTCAAAACACTCTTCCAGTGTCCTCATTAATGCCTTTAACAATCCTCTGCTCTCAGTCTGACGCAGACCGGCGGGAGCCGTTCATTACCTCGGCCTCCTGGTCCACCTGCAGCCAGATCTGTGGGAACCGTTCCCCGCCCCTCAGGTCGTTTCTCACATCATCTGAAGCGTCTGTAACAGCCGACCCGAAAAGCTCCGGGGGCCTCTCGCCGGCCCAGAGGAACGCCTGCGGCTCCGACACGCCCGGCAACTTCAGCGCCAAAGAGGGGGGGTTGAAATATTAACCCTCCCCCCCAAAGGGGTCTCCTACCATCGCTGAGCCAATCCCGCTCTGTCACTTTGCCGCAGGAAGGGGAAAACTCATTAAAGTTAGATAACCTCAGCTGGACGAGTGGAAAAATCTCCTGCGGACATCCAGCCGAGACGCGAGTCAAAGCCGTTCACCAGCCGGAGTCGGGGGCAAACTTCCTATAATTACACCTGGAACGCTGCAGCCAGCCAGCGGCGCGCACGTGTCCGTGTCTTTCTGTTTCGGCGTGTGTGTGAGTGCGTGTGTGTGTGTGTGTGCGTGTGTGTGTGTGTGCATATGCTTCAAAAGTTTGTGTGCATGACAAAATTTGCACCCACACTCAGACTTTGCAGCTTTTTTTTTTTAACCACATGTCTTTGTCACTGCCCCCCCCCCACACACACACACAGAGAACAGACAGTGCTATTCTTCTCTTAAACATTTTGTGTTGGGATGCCACCCTGCCGTCTGTCTGTCTGCAGACACGTGTCAGTGTGCAGGGACTGGTGACAGTGTGTGCTTGTGTTTGCTTGTGTGTGTGTGTGTGTGTCTGTGTGTGTGTGTGTGTGTGTGTGTGTGCGTGCACGTTTAGCAGCAGGTGTGCTGCGTGTCGCCCCAACATTAAAATGTCTAATCTGTCTCCGGAGACCGAGGGAGGACGTCCTCTCAGCCAGCCAGATTACATAACAAGCGCATGCATCCGCACACTTTTCCCGTCCATTAAGCAAGTTTGTGTTTGTCAGAATGGAAACTCAAACAGCGTTTCATCTCAGTCTGCTTGGCCAAATGTTTCCGCTGCCAGGCCAACATTTGCATACAGCATCTCCTCCTCCTTGTGGCTCGCATCACTTCCTACCTTCGTACTTATAGCCAGCGCTTTGAGCACGAGTGGACATCCTGTCCTCCGTGCACGTGGCCAACGGGCTGCAAAAGGCATTTCCACTCACACCAGTGCGCCCCCAACAACGTCCCAAAGCTCAAATCCCTGTGAGGACTTCATTAAATCAAACAAAACTATTTGGAAAAGGAGAACACAGGAAAAATGTTGCTTGAACCACAAAAGACCCTCCAACAAATCCTCTTATCAGCCTGAAGCAGACACACACACACACACACACACACGCACACACGCACACACACACGCACACACACAAACACACACACACACACACGGCTGCTCACAGGGCTCCAGACGCTCCAATCGGTCACTTCCCTGGACTCAGAGTGTTTCCACGGACTTGGACTTGCGATCGCGTGAAGACGCAAAAGAGCGAGCAGAGTATTGAAATGCATGTCATTGTTCTTAATCTTCTTTTTTTTTGCTCTCAACCGCAAATCAACCGGCATTTTGCCACCCAGAGACAATAAACAAGAGGTGTCACCTTAACACCAGCAAACTGGGAATAAAATGGCCTTACATCAAAAGCTTTGCATCAGTCATATGTAGCAAAAAAAAAAATGCAAGAGCACAAAACTACAGGCTGACTACAACAGCAGAAAAAGAGCTTGACCCCCGAGTTTGACTATAAAGCTGAGCAGGGCGGGAACGCATCATTTTCGAGATTGCAGGCTTGCAGATTCCAATCTGCTGAACTCCTGCTTATCCCTCCAACCAGTCTGAGGCCCAAAACGTAGTAAAGCTGCCGTCCACAGTGGTTTTTGTCTCCGCTTGAGATGCAGCAAAAAGGAGGGAACATGAGTGGAATCACTGACGTCACTCTCCGTGAATCCATCCGTCTCCTCGCTGCTTTGAGCGCCGTGAAGGGATGAGGGCGCTCGCGGCTCACGCTGAACCAGGCTACGACCTGGACAGGCGATGGTAGCCACAAGCTGCCTGTTTCACTGAGCCTATTTGGAATGAGGATGGAATACGACTACAGTCAACACGGAAGATAAAAATCAACGTTTTTCAGTCGACAGCCGTTCCACAACACCAGCCTGTGATGTCAAACACTGGGAACAAAAATCCAGAAGACACCATGGTTCCCATCAGAAAGGCCATTGGTCAGCAAAGGTCGACCACAAAGTTCGGTCCTCTGGTCGCCCTCCAAACTCCCTTCCCTCCTTCTTGAGCACCCCAGGCAGGACGGCCATATTTTATTCCCTTTGGGTGATTGTGTATCTCCGCCTCGCCTCGCCATCCATCATGTTAACAGCGTTCTGCCCGATTGGAGGACAAAGGGTGCCATAAACTGTGCGTTACCCGCTGCCCTATCCGCCGCGCTTTGGCACACGGCCGGGATGGTTTAGGATCAGCAGGCTGGGATGAAGGGATTGGAGGGCGGGATCGGGCCTGAAGGGCGGCCCGGGCAGAGTCGCTGGATTGAGGAATATGCTGGCACAGCAGCGGCGTTCCATCACATGCACGCACGCACGCACGCACGCTGTGGTGGCAGACGACCGCGGACTGCAGGCGGCGCATGCCAATGAAGAACGTGCGGCGCTCACGGACTCGCTTCACTCAATTACGCAACAGACCTCCAGCAGCAACAGCAGCACGTGAAGGACGAGACGTTGCGGACTCGATACGACTCTGCACGTGTGGAGGTAATGGATGAGGAAGGCACCATCGCAGTTATTGGCTTTTCACTTTTACACCGAGTCAGCAGCGAAATCATCTCTGCAGCCGCTCGGTCTGAGGTGGAGCGAACGTCTGTTCTGCGCATCGGAACCAAAAACTGGACGCAACACTGAGGCGGAACTGAGCATCACACACAAGAAATAAACGTGCTTCCTTTCAGAGGGGAAAAAACACACGTCCTGCAAGCTAGGACGCTCGACCTGAAGCAACACTGTATCAATTACATTCGGACAGCTTCAGCATCAAACAAGGTCAGTTCCCCTTCCAGCCTCTTAACTACTGGAATGGATTTTTACGAGCGCGCACACGAGGATGATTAGGTGCGAGAATATCAAGGTTAAGTGTGAAGGGGAAGAAGGTGAGAGCTTTATGGAGCATCGTTGACCTTACATTAGTGTTTAAAGCCCAGTGTTTGTGATGGATGAACATAGGGACGAGGACAGGAGATTTACTCGCTGGTAGTACAGGAGGAAAAAGGAGCAATAAAGTCAGACGCAGGACGGAATAAAAGGCGGCAAGTGGAGAGAGCGAGAGAGGGAGCGGAGACGATGAAAACGGGAGAAATGGAACAAAATGTGATCCTGGGAGGGAGAACGAGGGGCGACTCCAAGCAGGGGCAGAAGAGGAGCGGCTGCAGAGTGTGGCGACTGATCCTGCTGTGTAACGCAGTGATAGCGCTGGCTCAGCAACATCCCTCTTCCATCTAACCTTCAGGGACCGACGCCGCTCCGCTGTCTCCACTCCGCCTCCTCCACGCGGCCCGACTCTTTGTGTTCAGCCGCCGCAGCGACTCGCCGCCGTGGAGCGGAGGGGAAGAATGACTTCAAGGTCACTTCAACGGGATCCGAAGTGAATGTTTGGCTTCGCTCTCGTTCTCACGTTTCCAGGCACATGGTGACGGGCTGTGACCGCCCCCCCTCCCAACCTCTGTCCTGACCTTCCGTTCTCCTCACCCCTCACCCGTGAGAGACCGAGCCAGAGCAGCAGCGAGAGGCGGGGAAGGCGGAGGCAAACCGAACCTGATGAGAAAGCACATTGCAGCGAATGAAGCGGCTCCCCGGTGGCCAAACTAATTACCACAGATTAACGATTTGATTTAATTCCTTGGACGGAACGAAGGCCGGACAGGTGCAGAGGCTGAGCCGACCAATCAGACGACATGACAACCGGCACTTCGTTCCAGGCAGCTTCGCGTACGCTGGACACAAACGATCCCGGCGTGTGCGCAGACGAGCGGCGTGGATGTTTCCGTCCAGCGCAGCGTGTTTGTCGGGAATATTGCTGTCTGCTCTCGCGCCGTCCCACAATATTGGCTGTGAAGGTACGAGCCCGGCTCCGTGAGCCGTCAGCTGTCTTTGGCTGGGGACTTTGCGGCGAACGAGTTACGGGGCGCTCCACCTGCCCATTAGCCTCCGAAGCTCAGTCAGCCTCTAAACAAGCCTGGGAATGGTCGGCAGGCAGCGACCTTGCATTGGTATTCAACACAACGTGCGGGAGCTGTCTATTCTCCGAGATACAATCGCATTGTCTTCGCAGCATTGCTCACGGGCTGCGTCGTGTTGATTTATGAAGCATTGCGCATCACCGGGCAACTCTGCCCTGGGAGGATCATCCATTTTCACACCAGCTTTGTGACGAAACGGGAGGAAAACAGGTGAATGGTCGGTTCTCCATCCGATGACGGGCAGCTTCTCCGACAGCACTGGAGAGTTGGGCTGGACGGCTCCAGCTGTGCGGAGAGTGTTGCTGCAGGTGAACAGCGATGGCAGAGGATCGGTGGCGCTGCACTGCTACAAAGGAGGCTGACAGAGGGGAGCCTGTGACACTGAAGGTGGGGGTGGAGGGGATCGCTTCAGTCATGTGACCCCCCCCCCCCAGACAAGAGGAGGAAAAGACAATGAAACTGGGGGATGACGGCATTGTCATGACGACTTGCTGACATAGCAGTGTCTCCTTACAAGTCCTAACCTTACTGTTCCACCCAAAGGACACACAGACACAGACACACACACACACACACACACACACACACACACACACACACACACACACACACACACACAGGGCCAAACTGCATCTATATACAAGCGCTATCGATACCAGACCCACGCATTATAAGACGGATTGAAGAGACTTGTTTTTTTTCCAAATGGACACTGTGTGTTGATCGCCTCGTTCATGCACAATCATGTTCTGACGTGGAAGGTGTATTGAAGTCTCAGGTGTCCAGGCTGAGGGGACAGCTGGTCAATAAAGAACAGAGAACTTCAGTGCCTTAGGAAACCTCAATGCTGAGGACAGAGACGTGAGCCTGCACAGACCAGACCCCAGACCAGCTGGAGGGGGAATCCAGGGAGAATTAATGACACAACCAGCTGCAAATGAACCTCCACACAAAGCTGACTGTACAGCCTGATGCAACACATGTGAAACCATACAGAGAAGACGTAGACATGTAACCTGTCGCCCGAGATGGTGTTCAAGCGCATTGAGACGAGGATGACCAGCATGGGGATTTTATCCCACCTACAAAGAGCACAACACACAGCACACAACAGCAACAACAACAACACACGACTGCCTTCCTTCCTTTCGAGATTGCTTTTTGGCAGAATGATGCGTCAATAGCTGTGTATTCCTTTTGGCTCCGAGACGACCACGATTGAGTCGCGGAGGATGTCGTCCATCAGTGCAGATGTTAGCCGGCCATGCAGTCCTGGAATATTTATAAGACCCAGCAGTCTGCGCGGCCCACATTCAGCAACATCGCCCATGCAGCACAGCTGAGGCTGAACTAAAGGCTGAAGTGAGGCCGGCCTCGTTAGCGGCGTCAGCCCGATGGAGACCGATGGGAAGATTAAGTGGGAAACTTTGATCCTGCCGTACGGTCGGCACGGACGGGTACCGACTCCCAGCCAAGTCGTTATCAGTCAGACATGCCTTCGCAGAACAGCAACATCAAAGTCTTGCCCAACCCCGGGACCACCCATCGGGCCTCGGGACCGTTTCACCTCGAGGCATTCCTGCTTAAGCACCTTAGGCAAAGACGAGACGAGTCACAAGGGGCACCGAGATCCCGCTCAGCGTCTGGGTTCGCTTCTGCACGGAGTTGTGACCCGCTGCAGGTCATGTGGGTCTGCGGCGCCTTACTGGCCAGGCCGAGGTGAGAGAAACCCTCCTTTGATGCGTCCTTCACGCGGTCCACCGAGGCGATGGAGGCCGTCGCTCCCAGATCCGTGCTTTTACTGTGAACACGCCACTTCTTCAATGGGAGATGGAAAAATCTAAACAGTGGAGTGATGAATTTTTCATGTACTTCTGTACTCTTCACGCAGGGCTTCCCTCAGCTCACTTTGCCAAATCAAATATTTAGAAAACCAGAGAAAAGGGGGTTTCCTCTATTTTTAGCAGCTTCTCTGCTGCACAGAAGGAGACTCAGTTGTCAGACACTCAATGAGGCACCATTTCTGCCAGCCATGAGGACACGTTTTCTGTGTTAGCTGTGAGAATGTGCAAGGACAAGAGGCCAACTGAACCCGCCCACCGCTTCACCTCAGTGGGGTCCGCTACTTTACATTTGGTCACTCAGACTACTTTTCTGTATTAAAACGGCAAATGAAGAGAAAACATCCCTGGTCGAGGGTGGCGGACCAATGAGTTTGTTGGGATGAGGCTGGTGTCAAATTACGTCAGCTCACGGATGAATGTTTTGAAGGACCATTTGTGTTTAAACAGAGGCTTCGTGAACAGCTGCGCAGTATGAGTTCACAGGTGTTTTTGTGCATTTGTGTGCTCTGATTCCACTTCAAGTCACTGCACCGTTTCCAGTCTGTATCTATTTACCAGCGCGGTGCTGCATTGTGATGCCTGCCCACTGTCTCCTTGGGATATGTTGAGGAGTATTCCTTTTGAAATCTACCTTGTAGTTATTAGCAGGAAACAGCCTGATGCGAACGCAACCTGGCAGAGCCTGTGGCCAACAGCGCACACTGCACACATACTCGATGTGCTGTTTATTACACCTCAAAGCCTGTTTACAGGAGTGAGGATGACTCACGTTTGACTCCAGTGTTGCATTGCAGCACCTCCACAGAGAGTTCTGTGGACGCCGCCACCACCACCCCCACCACCAACCTCTCCCTCTCCTCCCCCCTCCAATCTGCCCCTTGTGACAGGCCAATCAAACCAGCGGCGTTCTCTTTCAATGGCTCAGCGATGGAATGTCATTCAGAGGCTCGGCCTGGGAGAAGGCAGGGTATTCTTCGGTTCGCGCCGCTCGTCTTCCAGACGTCTGAGAAGTCATTCACGCGCTGCCACCGTCACTCGGAAGGACGTTCAAACAAATCCAACTTTGCTGCTTAGCTAACACAATCAAGACAAACACAAAACGTATTTTAGTGTGATGAATGTTCAGCCGAAACAGCTCCAAGGCAGCTTCGACAAAATCATGCGCAGGTGAGTAAAACGCAGACAACGACGTTTGTTTGCCCCTTCTTTCTCACTGAGCGGTTGAATAAACAAAGTGTTTTTTCAATGGCTTGTTAATGCGATTAGTGAGATTATTGGTGCGATTACGCTTGATTAAGGTCTTTCTTGTGGGAAGCAGCCCTTCCACGACTGTCCAGCTTCTCCATGGAGCGTACGAGGCAATGCCCAGTTCAACTCTGGACCACAACTGCACGCTACGACTTCACTGTCGACATGTGCGCATTGGCTGCTTTGGACGGCTCCCAGGCTGAGCAGCACTACAACAAGTCTGTTAACACAGTTTGCGCGTCGATAGCGCTCCAGCGTTTGGGTGGCAGATAATCTTTCAGCTGATGAGCGGCCATGAATGAGGCATCTGGGTTGGCACGGGCGGTGGGGTGGGGGGGGGGGGTGCTCTTCAGTCTACATTCTACTGGGGGAGCTGGGAGGCCATTACAGCAGTGAGTGCGGGGCTTTGCTTGGAGTTTGCCACCAGCTTGCCACCTGCAGCTGTTCAGCCTTTTCCCTCAATGCCGGACATGGCGCAGCAATCATGTGAGCGCTACTAAAACTGTGTGCCCCCCCCCCCCATCTACCACGACTATCACTTGTTTCTCAACCAATACTGCAGTTTCCACTGAAAAATGAACGACAGGAAATGGAGAATCCAAGACTGATGGGAACACACACCAGGCGTCGCTTCAAAGAACTGTTGCCCTTTAATCTTGTGTGTGTTTTTGCCAATTAGAGTCACGTGACGGCTCCTTTTTTCTTGCCAGCAATGAGAAAATTAGATTTACTGGTATCTCCAGAAGTAATAGAGGAAGATGATGTGATCTTATCCTTGGGAAAAGCCAAACAACTTGTCACGTGACTATAATCACAGTGGCAACAACCTAGAAAAGACAGAATGATTAAAAAGGCTTAGTCAGGCTTTAATTCATGTCATCTGGGGTTAATACGCAGGAGAAAACGAGGTGCCGCCTTCAGATAACAACGCCGTGTGACGCCGTTCTAGCCACGGCTGGGCCACGTTCTCCTGGTGGGCCTCCAAACGCTTACATATGCTTAAATGTCGCAGTTTGCATGCAGGAACACAAAGTGTGTAGTTTAGGGTACACGACGCTCACTGCAAGCGACCCAGAAAGCCCGACCCCTCCCCCACCCTCAGCTGCAGGTGCACACATCGCCACATCCCACCAGCCGCCTCAGCCTCAGCGCCAGCACTCCCCAGCTGCTCTCCCTCCTGACACCATACGCACTGACTCAACTGTTAGATCCTCACTGAAAAAACTGGATCATCGATGGGAGGGGGGGGTCACATTCTATGCAGCAGACACGACATAAACGACACCTCTTATAGTTCATATGAAGTGGAGGAATCCTGCGTTGCAGCTGTGCTCTCCACCACCTTCAGCTCCCACAATGAGCCAACTCGGTTGTTAACATCAGCGGATGAAACTTGTCAAAACACTGTCTCTTCAATAAGCTGTATCATCGTTAGATGTCGGCCTGTTAGACTACCTTGCATAATGCACAAGCAGAGTGATGCTCCGTTCTGTGGCTCCGCCACGCTGCTGGGGGAGACTGATGAACGTGCACAGCAGAATCTGTCCTTGTCTGAGCGCCCGTCAGGCTGTATTTTGGGCCGGAATGCAATGTTTTGAGCCCTACTGTGTGTGTGTGTGCGTTCAGCAGTGAAGCTGCAGGCTCAGGTCGTACAGTGTTTGGAGCCATCCATCTCTCAGAGAGGGCTCCAGTTTCTCCAGAGAGCTTTGTACAGACAGGCCTGAGCCAGCTGAGGAGGAGAAGAGCTGAAGGTCAGGAGGCAAAGCAGCTTTTTTTCTGTACAGTCGCTGCATCGTAATGTCCTCAACTTTCTCCGAAAGAGGGCCCAAGCAGCTGAAACCGCCTCCAGGACTACTCTGTCTGTTTTCTTGTATTCATGAACAAAGCACCACTTTTTCCTGAATCCCAGCTCTTTTTTTCATGCTCTTGCACTCATGTAAATGCCGTCAACACTTCCTCCTCAAGCAACCCTCCCTCGCTCGCGCTACACGCAAGCGGCGCAGGGGTCAAGGAGAACAATAGCCCAAACGCTGCTCAGAGGGCGCCGCAGCGGAACCCACAGGAATGATTCTCTTCTTCATGGCAACAACACAAGACTGCTCACATCCTAAAGGCTCCGTGGACATGCGCTGATACGACGCATCAGAGGGAGAGAGGGGGCGAAGTCACGCAGCCTGATGAGGACGAACAGCCCGTCTCCGTTCAGCACATCTCGCTGCGATCCCCAGAGAGTCGAGGCACGTCAGGCGCTGCTGAATCTCGCAGTATCTGTGTTTTGGAGTACAGCACGTGACGGCTGCAGTACCCTCTGTCCCGACAGGCCTCACACAGGACATGCTGCACCCCTGGACACAGATACACATCTGGTAATTACTGACAACAAGTCATTTCCTGCCCAGACAGAACAGGCAGCCGAACGACGTGTTTCTCGGTACAAAGCTGATCGCTCTCAAAGGAGGACTGTTGAGAGGTTTCCTGTTCGCTGAACAACTTCCACAGTGAAGTGAGATGAAGAGCGTCCACGAGACGGACAGGCCTCCAGCATGTCGACCTGCTGAAGGGAGCGCTGAGCAGCTTGAGGCAAAGCACCAGCCGCAAAGACGCAGACTGGACAATGAACACACGCAGATGCTGCGTGACGACGTCCTATCAATTACATGTGATTGACGTGAAAACGAGCGACTGCAATTTGTGCCGACAGCCAATCATCTGAGAGCTGGCATAGAAGGAGTCCACCCCAAGTGCTGCTGCGCCGCTCAGTGTCCCACGTGAAACACTCGGTCACACAACGAATCACGTTGTGCTTTTCAAGTCCATTCGTTGCGTGCAAGCGTCCCTGAGAGCGAGAGAAGGAGCAGCCGCCCGCAGCGCCTGAACGTCACGACAATGACTTGACTTCAAAAGGGCTTTTGAGACATTTTATGAATTTTCGCCACCGAGAGCAGGGATCAATGAGGCTTTATTGGAACGACGGGGACCAAAGGCGGAGCGAGAACAAAGAAAACAGCAGCGTCTTTCCTGCACAACTGAAACAAAGGCTTTCTCAGTATTCCTGCTTTCACACGATCCCCTCACGGCATTTCCCCAGGAACCTTCCTGCACTGTCAAAACAAGCCGCCCGCAACGCCGAGGAACGCTCCGAGCCGTCAGCCAATGAGCTTGCACGGTGGTGAGCGGCCTCCAGGAAACGAGGGGAGCCTCGGGCCTCTCTCAGTGCAGAGGCAGGGTTCGAAGCGCAGTCGTCAGAGGTGTAACGTCAGCCGCACGGAGGTCACGGTTCACACGGCGCTCGGAGGAATGGCGGCGTCCGGAGCCGGCAGCCCTGCAGTCTGCAGCCACAAAAGGTGGCCCAACAACAGGGCTTTGTGGGCAGAAAAGGGGAGCAGCGATATTTAACCCCCCCCCAAAGGGAACAAGCCACTGGGACAGTAATAAAACAGGGTCGGTTTTCTCCATGTGTGCGTGCTGGCTCCGCAGAGGCCCATACGTGCGTACCCTATACCGAAGCTGAAATGTGATCTGCCAGCCTGGGGGGGCAGCGAGCAGCGGGGGGGGGCAGCGCTCTGGGGACCTGTGTGTTTACCTCGGTGTGTGCGCAATCTGCATTTGCTTTGGCTGCTGCTGAGCAATACAGGACACACAGCTTAATGAAATGGAGTGTGTGAGGACAGATCGGGAGCTGGCTGCAAATCCCGAAGCACCAAGACGAAGCGCCGCAAGATTCGGCTGGCGTAAAACCGATGGCTGCCCTGTTCCTCCTCCCGGCAGGCGACGGCGTCACACAGCCGCACTTTATAGGCGAAGCCGACAGCAACTGCTCCTTCTATATTTGTCTGCAGGAAGAAGAAACACCCCCAGCCCCTATGTGAGCGTGTGAGTGCACGTCTGTGTGTCAGAGTGCAGACCAGCCCGCCGTTCAGCCGGTGAGAGCTGAAGCTGCACTCCTTCGCCAGAGCCCAACGTCTCCCTCCGCCCGCTTTGGCCCCACTGTGTCGAGTGTGAGCGCCTAATAAAACATTGATAACACATAAACAGTTGAAGAGTCTTCTGCTTTCCCAACTAGTTCACGCGGGGGCAGTGGGACTGTCAGCGGCGAGGAATCGCTTGACCTTCTCCTGCATGTGCGAAGGGGAGCCACATGCATCCTTGCATGCAGAGAGACGACAGAGTCCAGACACTGAAAGGTTGGAAAAGAACAACAGTGCATAAACCCACCATTGTTCTGGCAGCTACATTCACGTCCTCCCTCTGCAGGTCATCGCGGACACACGGCGAGCTCTCCCATCGCCGGCGTGTCTTCCCTCATCAATATTCAGCTTCAGGGCATCATTGGCTTGTGAATCGCAGCCGTGGACGGACAACGTCCCCGCCATCTCGTAACCAGAGGTCAGCGGCTCTGTCAGGAGGTCAGAAGAGGCTCGGCGATTCAATGAGCAGAAACGCGCTCATCGATCGTTGAGATCGCCGCGCTGCCAAGCGAGACGCGACGGTGACGGACGGTTGGCGACGACG
This sequence comes from Malacoctenus gilli, assembly GCA_032164315.1. Lineage (NCBI taxonomy): Eukaryota > Metazoa > Chordata > Actinopteri > Blenniiformes > Labrisomidae > Malacoctenus > Malacoctenus gilli. Next base: position 4,145,629 of record JASSRZ010000002.1, read on the forward strand.
GCGGCCGAAGCCGCAGCGAAGAAGAACACGGAGGAGAGAGCTTCAGAGGCCTCACTTCCAGTTCGCTCTCCTCTGAGAATTGTTATTCAGCCGTTCAACAGGCACCACGTCCACCAAATGAAGTGGCTCCTCAGTGAAGGGCACCGACAAACGCTCACCATAGTAACGGCAAGAATGCTCTGCTGTAAATCTGTCGGAGCACCAGCAGAAAAAGGGCTCCGAGAGGAGGTGGAGATGTGCCCATGGTGGGCGGTTCCCACCGACCTCACCCTCCAAAGAGCGGCTACAACCTAACGTGGCGCAGACGCTGCACGCTGGCGTTGATGGAGGAGACGGCAATGCGTTCCATCTCCACAGCAATGTGAGGCCAGAGCTGGAAATGGGGTGATGGGTCAGAAGCGAGGCCCAGTGATGTCCTGACAGAGGTGCCTTCCCTCTCCAGGGACTCCAGAAGACACCTCCATGAGAGGCGCAGTGTCCTACAAAGAGGAGCCACTCGTCCTTCTGAGCCGGTGCAAATTGGGATGGCCTTTAAGTTAATGGCCTCAGCAAGACGGGGCGGGTCGGAGGGAAACCTCCTCCAGATATGGGTAGCCTACATTTGGAAACTAATTCATGGAGGGGGGGAAATATGGAAGCGGGCTGGAACACTTCTGGTATAAAGACCAAACGCGGCACGCCGCAATCACCGGGGCTCCGTTGCATGGCGACAACGACCCTCGCAGCCAGCAATGTCGGGTCTGAGCGAGATCAAAGTGTTTCGCATAGGACACGGGTGACATCCTGGGCCCAGTTAGCATGGTTCTCGGATTATCTGGAACCCATCAAGGGCATTTCCCCTCCTCGTCGCTGCCTCGGACATGTCCGAACATGTCTCCGTTTTCCTAAACGATGCCGAGAAGGAAGGAGACAGATCGGCGCTTTGTGAGGCGCCTGCAAATAGCCGTCGAGGTCATCGGAGCGCGCGATGAGAATCTGGACAAGGGGGTGTTTTGACTGCGGCGACCGGGCGAGCGTCCGTGCGCTTGCCAAGGCGAGGGCAGAGCGAGCCACTGGAGGAGCATGTTTTCTCCTTGTTTTTGTGGACGGTTCAATAACCGTGCTGCATCGGCTCCCTGTGACGCAGGGGTCCGATCGATAGCGGGTCCCAGGGGCGGCAGAGCGGGCAGCCAGCCGACTGGACTGGACGGCCTGCGTTTGCTCCACGGGCCACAGTCGGCGCTGAGGCGCCGTTTGTCTTGAGTTTCGCAGTTGCTTCTCAGACAAATACACAAATAAAAACAGCGACGTGAAAGACACACTGCGATTATCCACTAACGGAGAACCAGGGGGGGGTTTTCATTGATCTGCAGCTTGACCTTCTTAAAATGAGGTCATGACAGAGTGAATTGAGCCTTCACACGTCCTGTATTTTCATCCACTTGTTGTCGATCTTCTGGCTGAGATGGAGTCAGAGTCCTTATGAACGCATTAATCAAGAAATGAAATGAGGTGCAGCGCTCCATAAAGGTCAGTAGGGCAGGGACCATCTGTGAGGGACACTGCAGCAGATTGAGGGGTGCCCCATGTCCCAATAATCCAACTGGGGGGGGGGGGGGTACTCCTGCAATGGCCATCGACTGCGAGAGCTGTATGCAGTATGTGACTCATGTTCAGCCGATCAGTCCACACAAACCTACAAAGGACGATAAAGCCCATGTAGAGCAGACAAAACGCTCAGGTGGAAAGAACGGGGGGGCTTCTCTGTTCCTACCAGACTTCAGTGTGAGGACAAAGCAGCAATACACACACACACACACACACACACACACACACACACACACACACACACACACACACACACACACACACACACACGGGCAGCACCGGCCCATTAATCATCAGCAACCCAGTTGTGCTTCCCGCTACACACTCGTCTCGCGTGCCTCGGGCCCAAGGTTGACTTTGCAGGCTCTGTATTTACCTCAGTGCGGTGCAGAGGTTGCATGCCGGCGAGATTAAATCAGAAGGACGCAGGGCTGGCCGATGGGCACTTTGGGAACGCGCACGTGCAAGTGTGCTCGCCCCCCTTTGTAGACATCAGCAAGACAAATCCTGTCAAAAGCTGTCCGCAAAGGCAAACAAAACAACTGCCGAGTGCGTGACCCGAGCGCTCGGCATGTCCCGGTCACCGAGCCGAGCCGCCCAGGAATTAAAGCACCGCCCGTCATCTGAGGCCGGTGAGATGAAAGCGGACCGTTACCATTGGAAAACCAGCAAGATTTGATCACTTCAAGCAAAAGAGGAGAAGCAGCAGCCGAAATCAGAAGGACGACCAGACGACCAGAAAAGCGGTCGGGTCCCTCCGGCTGTCACTCGACCCGGGCACCGATCGGCCTCTCGTTTGACCGCTGCTGCGTCCCGGACGGCTTACCTAAATAGAGAGACGCGTTCTCTTTCTTCACGTTGTCGTCCAGGTAGGTGGGCCCCAGCGTGTAGATGGGCGTCGACCCCATGCCCACCAGAATCTGGGCGCAGATGAAGAGCGCCACGTACAAGTTGTGCTCGTTGCCCTCCTGGTCGCGGGGGCAGGACGCCACGTCCAGCAGCTCGCGCCCACTGTTGTTGCCGCTCTGACAGAGTCCTTCGTGGCCCGCGGAGGAGTTCATCTCCTGGATCTGGTACGGCGGCGAGATGAAGTGGGGCAGCGAGAACAGCGCCGCCCCTACAGCGATCACCACGCCACCCACCGCCAGCCAGCGCGGCCGCTGACCTCTGCCGCCAAAGTAGGAGATGAAGACCACCACCAGCAGGCTGCCGATGTCGAAGCAGCTGACCAGCAAGCCGGACTCGGAGCTGCGCAGGCTGTAGCGCTTCTCGATGGTGGTGATGACGCTGCTCAGGTAGCCCGAGACCATCAGGGACTGGATGAAGGTCAGGTAGCACATGCAGAAGAGGAAGCAGCGCGAGTCGCTCAGGATGACCCGCACGTACTTCCTGGCCGGGGTGCGGATAAGGCGGCTGAGTGAGAATCCCAGTTTCTTGCGTCCCGCGGGCCGGTGACCCTCGACGGGCAGCGAGCTGCTGAGGCCCACCATGCTGGAGACGGAGGGGGAGAAGTCTGTCCTGGAGGAGGGGGACTCCGCCTGGCTGGAGTCGGGCGTTTTGGCCTGGAGCTCGTGTCGCTCCTCCAGGGCCACGCAGGCGTGGGCGGCGCTGAGCAGCCGCGGCTCGGCCGCCGTCCCGTCTGGCCGACACGGCCCGTTCAGGATGGGTAAACTTTTGGACTTGAAGCAGCTCTCCGAGTCCAGGTACTGGTCCTGGAGCTCTGGGATCTCCAGAGACTCGGACAGGTCGCTCCCGGTTTCTTCGTTGTCCGACGGAGTCATGGCGCCGCCGGAGGCGGGGCTTCGGCCGGCTCTGCGCTGACGGCTCGCTCAGTGGCGGCTGCGGCCTGAGGACGCCCCGGAGCCGCTGCAAGGTGCGTGCCGGACCAAAGACTGCCCTGCCGGGAGGACCGAGGCAGACCCGAGCCCTCCGGTTACGTGCATGTTTTGTCCCACAGCTGCAGCAGCGCTGATCCGTCACAAGGAGCTTCTGGCCGAACAAAACATGGGCCCCCAATATGCTCCCAGGCCACTGAACGACTGAGATGGCGGTAGCTCAAGCGATGACAGAATACCATCACCTTCTGCCACGGAGCATTTGGGATGAACAGTAGGTTTGGACTTGAAAATGAACACCTGAGCTCCTGCTATGGTTTGCTTTTATGGCTCTTTGTTTGATGGCAACCTTCCTCCAAAGGTTGTTTTGTTTCCTTTGTCCCAGTGATGTTCAGCATCCTGGAGAAAGGACAGAACAGGTTGTTGTTGTTGTTTCCAAGAAAAAACAAACACAAACATTGCCAAAGTGGACACACTGACACGGCCGCACTAATTCAGCGCTCATCACTTCTGTCTCTCCAGTAAAACGGATGGGGTCCCCACCGGGTCGGTCCGCTCGCTCGCTCCCCCCCAGCAGACCACACCGTGTTCCCATCAAATCTTTGACCCAACACGAAAATACCCTCCATGACAAACAGCCGTCTCGGCGTGGACCCGGAGCGGGCGTCGTTAATTCCGATTAACGCCGAGCTTTCTTTTGTCAAAGCGAGAAAATGTGCCGGGAGAACAAAAGAGTCCGCTGTCCACGCACGTCTCGCTCCTGACTTTGGAAAGAAACAAAAGCCCGGCACAACAAGGACCGGCGGTCATTTTGGAGCGTGGACACTGCGGGCCAGCGGCGAGGAAACGACCCGCTGTTGGGGCTAAGTTCTCGGAGGAGTGCCGGCGGAGGAGGGTGTGATACTCACCGGGACGGAGGGAGGTAGCCTGTTGTTCTCCGCCGAGCAGCCACACACTGAATGAACGCTGCTTGATGCGGATGGCTGCTGCTGCTGCTGCTTGGAGGAGGCGTTCAGGGACTGACGGAAATTCTAGCGATGGCTGATATCCGGACGCCAACAAAGCGGGCAAGTCTGGAGCCCAGTTCAGTTTTATGAATGTTGTCTAAAACTATATATTTTGGACCAAATACGATTTACACATAATCCAGATTAATCCAAATTGATCATCATGAATTTACTTTAGAAATCGTCATTTGAAAAAAACTTGTTTACAGGAACTATTTGCTACAGTGGATCGTGGCTGAGTGAGTTTGAAGGCATCAAACCAAAACATAAAACAATGTACTATATTGCTCAATCAGTTTTCATGATCAAACCTAAAATCTTCTTTTTCTATCGAACACATTATTACAAGCGTTACAAAATCCGACAAAAGGGAATGGGAAGTGAATGCATCAAATCAAAGAGGCGAATTGTTTTTCAGCTGGGGCCAAATCGGGATTTGTAGTCTTTGTACAACTCCAACGCGCGTACCGCCGCCTGTGGTCACGGAGTATTAACGGTACTGAGTACACCGACGCTCGGGAACACGGAGCGGTCGCAGTCTTTCCGGGAAACCTGGTGCACTCGTGGCCCCGGCAAGTCGGTGTTACTCCCAGCGTCTCATCGACTTCATGTACCAGCATGCCTGTCGGCCCATATGGCCGCTTGTTGGCGGCTGACGTCAGGTGGACAGCTGGGACCCTTGCTGACATAGCAGTGAGTGACTGGCTCCAGGCTGGGTGGACAACTGGCTCCGGCCTCGCGGTGGAGCCGAGGTGGTGAATTGGAGGGAAAGAAAATCGATGCAAACATTTAACACAGGAAGATTTTGGGAGAGTTTTTGTTTTGAGGGTCAGAGTTTCGTTCAGGCAGAGTTTGGGCTGTTTGGTCAACACTTGATCGCATTTGAAAACCCCTTTCTGTTCAAATCCCAACACAACCTTGCAGTCCCTCCTCCGCAGCCCTCCGCCTCCTCGGTGTCAGAGCGACAATGACTATCTTTCAGCACTCAATCAATGGGCGGCATGGTGGTCCATCACGGGCCTTTGTCACCTCTGTTCCAGCGCTTCTCCTCTCTGGCTATCAGCACACGGCAGGCAGATCAATACCACCAAGCAGCACGAGTGCACGTCAGCTCAGAGGGATGTGAGGAATTTACTTAGCAGCTGCTGCAAAGTCATTCCTGCAGTCCCAGGGCAGCGCGCAGGTAAGTCGGATTTGGTGGGACCCGAGCCATCAAACTTCCGACTAACATGCTGAACCTGGAGCTTGAAGCATCGCCTGTGAAAGAACAGCAAAGGGCGGCGGTCATCCTGGGGACATTTGGTTCACGCATGAAGTTGACACAGATTACATGAAGCAGCCTTTTGCTTGCTGTGCTCATGTTTATTCCGTTTTTATCGAAGCGCTCTGTTGTTTAATAACAATTAGTCTTTGGGTGCCAGCAAAGGAACAAAATAACTGACTTCAACGCAGAAAAAGAACCCGAAAATGTCCCGTGTGAAGCACCAGCAGAGGCTGAATAAGCAGGCCTGCACCGCTGAGAGGCGAGCCGCCACAAAGCTCCATTATATCGGTGTTGGCCACAATCAATGAAAGCCATTATTGCAGTATTGCATTTCTCATATACTCACCGATAAAAATGTTCTGCCTCTAATTACACTGATGAAACTTCTTATGCGGGGCCAGAAATCAGAGCCATTGGAATGTTCGATATGGTCGAGCAACACAAATGACGGCTTGGTGCAGACATTTTTGTTTAACTGCATTATTGGCTGTGACAAGTTGACTGTCCGTGGGGAACAATCGACTCTCGAATAAAAAGTGAATGAGTGTGTTGTGAGGTGAGGAAAAACTATTTCAACTGTTTTCAGATGTCAGTCTCAGTTGATGCTTCACTCAGCGGGAACAGCGAGAGCGAGCGCGCTTCGATCTGACGACAGCGATGCATTACTGCCCTCTAGTGGCCGATATTGCACACTGAAGCCGGGAGCTGTGACCGCGGGTCCTTGTTTTTAATGACCAGCAGATGGCGCTGTACCCTCAAGATTATGTGCAGTGGACCTCCAGTTTGCTGGACTGACTGTAATGTATATCTTTGACCTGCCGCGTGGTATAATAGATTACAGGCCACGATGTGATGCTTCTCTGCTACACACAGTCTTTATACTGTCAGGCCAAAGTGCCTGTTCCTCATTGGCTGCACCCAGTGACCTGTGACCCCAGCTGAGAAAATGATGATGTCATCGTCATCCTCATCGCCAGCGTGAGTTCAACACATCCCACGGCCTTGGGTCCCCCCCCCCCCTCGCGCCATCACGCACTCTTCCTGTTAACCATCCCAACTTTATTGACATTACAGGAATTGCTAATGAAGCTCTGTCTGTGTGTTCACTCTGTCTGGTCTGCCTGTGAAGCTCTTGGAGGAAATAATGCACCGACTCACACAGAAGCATGTGAATATACTGAACACGTCACCCCCCCTCACACACTCACACACACACTGCACTGTACGTAGCCTTGACTATCATGTCTAGTCTGTAACTTACGGGAACATGCAACGATTGCAGGTGAGGAAATGTGTGTGCCTGGAAGTCAGAGGTGGTGGTAGAAGTAATTGGACCTCTGACTCGAACCCAGATCTGTGAGAATCTACACTGACGGTACTTCCTGCGACTTCGATCCCAAACTGTCAGAAGGACACAGATGCAGTCGCCGCGGACTGCTGTGGGGTTTCATCAGCTAATGGCTTTACACCAGCACTCAAGGATATCAGAGGACACGACGGTGGAACGGGGACTCTCTGTGGTCCCGTTGACCACGCTCTGCTCCCAGGGAGGCCAGCCTTTCAAATCAGCCTCCTCTTTGTGCCGCTCTTCTAAGTCTACATTCTTCAGCTGCGGACGGACTGCCAGGTCTGTAGCTGGGACAACTGCTCAATTTAGTTGACTCATTCAGAGGGGTTTGCAACTGCAAACTTTGTGTGCTGAGAGCAGCTGATGCATATGAATAAGGAGAGCGGATCAGGACAGAAGGGGAGTGTAGTAATTGTGTTAAAAAGTGCATGAGCCCCCACATAAAGACCCCCAGCGTAAGCCAACAGAAGCCCCCTCACTGTGCCGAGCAATCCCAGCAGATTGGCCCCCATGCTTATGCTAAGGGACCCCCCCCCCTTCACCCCCACCTGGCCCAACCTCAAGCCAATCAGGTAGCTCAGGTCACCCGATGAGAAGCACTCAGTCCCTCCATGACAAAGGCTCAATCAATGTCCCTTCAGGATAAATCATGAGGACTGTAACGAATGCTGCATTTGCTTTGTTAGGAAAAGAGCAAAAACGAGCCTCTTCCTGGCAGAGATCTTCCCTCTGATAGGCTGCAGCTTCCCTCTGCAAACATGATCTGTCTCACTAACTCTGCTAAGTTAATGGCGACCAGCAAAGAAGAATTGTCACCTGCGGAGCTCAAGGCTTCAACAAACGCAGGACACATTTCCGAAGATGAACGGACTCTTCTTGAAAAGGTTCAGTCCGAATATTAAAAGAGCTCCAAATAATGCGTGCTTCGAAGTCACCCTTCATCAAGATTCTGTCCGAGAAAATGACAGTCAGCATGTTTCACCGGATGTTTCAAAGGTTTTCCAGAACAAGCTTCGTGAGTCTGTTCGTCTTAAAAACCTTGAAAATAGTCACATTTTTCAGATACGAACATGTCAGTTCAGCTGAAGGGTCATCAGAGACCAGGTCAACAGTGGACCGGGGCTTTGAAAGTCCTCCTCAGTCCCCCCAAATGTATGGAAATGGCCGTACCTCGAGGGCAGCATCCATCACGCACATCCACAACCCCTCCAAAGGTTAACAGGGAAGCTGCCAAACAGTTCATATTCATGAGAGACACATACCTCCATGTAAAAGGAGTAATTACTCATTAAAGGCTTAAACTACAACCAGTGGAAGTATGCGGGCCTCTTTCAGGCCCTCGGGCTCGGGTGACGACCGTCGGCCACCTGGACTGAAGTCGTCCTGCCTCCTCTTCTGCTGGACAGAGGGACGGTTTGCCCCCTCTGGGAGGACAGCGAATAAAGGAACCGGGGGTGTAAAGAGGTTCTTCGGACTGTTCGCGCTGGTTCTAGGATGCAGTGAGAAGCGAAAAGGAAAAGGTGAAGAACAGAGAGAGGACAATTACTTTTCGGATTCACACACACACGCACGCATACACACGCACGCATACACACGCACGCACGCATACACACGCACGCACGCACGCGCACACACACACACACACACACACACACACACACACCATTGTCTTCAGAGGCTGGAGGTCGGTGAGCTGGGCCTTCAGAGGCCCCGAGGAGCGTCATGTGCCCCGCTCATCCCTCTAATTACCTCCAGGCCAGACTGTAAACGGGCCACTCCTGATAATCACCCCGAGCTCGGAGGGAGGCTGGATGCAGCGCACACAGACGCAGACACGGATGGATCGGGGCGGAACGGCAGCGTTCCAAAGGAACTGAACAGTGGAGGCCAGACGACGCTCCAGTTGGACACCCCGGAAAGTTTTGGAGCCATCTGGACATGTTGCTCCAAAAACACTGACTTCGTTCGAAGGAGCTTTTTGGAAACCGGACTCGACTTGTTTATTCGTTCATCGAAATGAGTCCGGAGCAACAATCTGACTGAGAGTGAGAAGCAGCCAGTTAAAAAGATCAATTCTTATTTACTCAGCTTCAATTCTTTTCCTTGTTGCGATTGCATTTCATGTTTTTCGTCTTTGAGTCTCCTCAAAACTGTGACTGTGCACAGAGGCGACAGATCACCTCCTGCTGACCACACACACGTCCTCCTGCTGCAGTTATCGGGCTCTGGACACACAGCTGCTAACAGAGCAATGCCCTCTGCCCCCCTCACACACACACACACACACACACGATGCGGCCATGTTTGCACTGCAATTACTTCAACACAGTCTTTGTTTGGACCATAATCCAGGATCTCATTGTTGGTTATACGTGCCTGCTCCTTCATTATGCCCACTGCTCACCCTCCTCCTCCTCCTGCTCCTCCTTGTCTCTGTAACACCCCCCCCCCCCCAACCCCTCACTCAAAGGCTGGCTCCCTTTCAGCCCTCACACAGGAGAAGTGTGCTGCACCACAAAGGGACTAAAGAGGAGGCACAATTAGCCGGGTGACAGTAAGCCCCAGCATGGGGCAGGAAGCATGCTGCACAATGGGGCAAACTTCGAGATGAGGCTTTAACGCAAACACTGGAGTGTGCTGCCCCGTGCCAGCGCAACCGCCGCCTTTGTGTCGGCTGAGGAACGAGCGGCCATTCATTGCCTTTATCGGTCACCCATTAATTGGGGAGGCGAGGTGCCGCCATTGAGGCGTTCCGGAAGATGGCGTTACACAAGACGGATGAAGACGCCAGATCATCAGCGGGCCGAGCCTCCGAATTGAATCCCGTGCCAGCCGCTCCGAGATTGCTCTGTCAATGATTGCAAGGGGATCAATACAGGGGGGCAACTGTTGTCTTGGAGGAGACGAGCACGGGCTCGCTTTTACACTAGAGTGCAGAGAGAGCGCACACATGTCGACTGGCGCGTCCAGCAGACAGCCCGCAGACACACACACAAACACACACGCACGCACAAACGTTGTGTTGCTTTTGTTGCGCCTGTGCGTGTGTTCAACAGGTCTCCACCGCCATCTCTGCACCGCAGGACCCACATCAATGAACCAATGCTCGCCATCGATCAGGTGATCCGGCTGTCGGATGAGCCAACGGATCTATGGAGGCCTCCTGGGCGGCAGTGTGTGTGTGTGTGTGTGTGTGTGTGTGTGTGTGCGTGCGTGCGTGTGTCTCTGTACGTGTTCACGGGACCATCGTGCACTCCGGTACAGGATTATCAGCGTCCTTTCAGACACCAAGTGCGGCTTCCGAGCGTGTGTCTTACAGCGCCGAGCCAAATGGGAGATGTTTTCCCCGCGCTAATTATGAGCTGTAAAGGAGGCTGCGATTGTGGTTAATGGTTTGGGTCCCGGAGGGGGATCAGTATTCAGTCTGCCCACCGCCGCATGTGATGAGCCAGATCAGAGAGACGGGGCACAATTAGCCCGAGATGCAATCAACCGGGACTCATCAGGAAACCCCGTTGGTGGAGGAGAAGGAAGCACGCCGAGATGAACTGGGAGCCGCGTCCCCTCTGCGGTCTCGCCATGCCCCCATGGCCCCCTGCGGCGGCCTCCGCAGACCAGGCCGTTTCGCTCGCTGCTCGCAAGACGACAACAGTCGCAATTAATGGACACCGGGCGTGGGCGCGGCCGTCATTGGGCGTGTGTTGGTGCCACGACGTAATGGTCAGGTTGGGGGCTAATGGGGCACAGGGGGACTGCAGCACCTGAGTGACTTCTGGCAGATAACAGCAAACATGTGACAGGATCCAGAAGAGGCCAGAGAAAGTGACTGTGAAGTCCAGAATGCCAAAGACGGGTTCAGTTGGAGGAAACTATTTTAAAGTAGCGAGCACTCGGTAGAGCACATACCTCCACGCACCTCCGGAAGCGCCTGGAAGCGCCTGTTCCTGGCGTTACTCTGCTGGCAGAGAAACAGAGCAAGCGGACGGGGTTGAACACCGAGCGTCCTTGGTCGTCAAGAGGCCGTACTCGGGGTCCACGTTGGGCCCGTCGCGTTTCCCGTCGGCGATCGGCCCAAGCTCGGCTCCGTGCCGCTGCACGTTTGCGAGGGGATGTCTGGAGGTGGTCGGCGGGCCCTTCAGAGCAGGAGCCCTGCTGCCGTGAGCTGACCGGACGGAGCCGCTCTGCTTCGTTCCCTCCCGGACACCAAGCTTCACCTTTCAGCCCTAAATCAGCCGCGGGACCCATCCGGAGTCACTCTGCTCCGGACGGCGCTGATGGCTTTTGTTTGCTGAGGAGCATCATCCCTCACGGCTGCTGCTGCTGCTGCTGCTGCTGCTGTAAATCTGGCGGTCCTCAGCAGACCCAAATGAGCTCATCCCTCTGGCCCTCGCGTCCTGTTGCAGCCGGTGAATTATGGAGGATGATGATGATGGCGGTGATCGGTGGCTCCCTCAGCTGTGAGGAAGATGGCCGGGTTGTACTCGGGCTTGTTTACCCGCGTGTGTGTGTTTGTTTGCCTGCTCAGGGCGCGATGGATGAGCTGTCCTCAGCTTACTGTCCGGATCGTCCGGCTGATTGTATTTCAGTTGCTGATTAACTCGGGCTGGATTAATGTGCGAGTTGTATACGGCGGAGGCAGAGCGATGGCCGCTCCGGTGTCGTTCCTCAGCGGCTGTCTTCAGAAGGCGGTGCTTTACAAATGGCGCGCTGAGGTTCTCTATCTCTCTTCCTGCTGAACCCTGAAGACCTCGCTCTCTGCTCTCCGCTCTCCGCTCTCCGCCCTCCACGTTCCCTCTTCCTTTAATTACCGCCTTCATGCTTGACGGGCACTGATGACTTGATTAAGCCTGCCGTGTGCAGTTCCAGTCTCTACCCTGCTGATGGATGAGTCTCAAGCTTATTAACTTACTCGTTGTGATCAATAAGCCACTGGGCCCCGACGCCACCAGGACGGAGGGGGGAACTGCTGCGCCGCCGCCGGACAGAATCAACACACGTGATTGGCGTGTGTAACCAATGCCTTCACCTGGCGGAGGGCAACGTGCAGGTGAATTGATTGCCTGGGAGCACTCGCACTTCGAGTGGCTTTGAGGCCTCTTGCTCGACTTTGTCACGAACTTGATTCAATCCTTACAGAAAAGCTTCAGTTTACTTTGAGGGTTCGAGCAGAGGATCGAAAGGAGGCTCAAGCCCACCTTCACGCCACTGCACGGTGACCCCCAGCCTTCAAAGTTCCCAGTGGTCCACAGAAGAGGAAAGAGGATCAGGCGGCAGATTTGGTGCAGAGGATCTAAGCGAGGCTCCAATTAAAACCTGGACGTCTGACCATCGTCGCACATGAATATCACCTGGACACTCCTCCTCCTCCTCCTCCTCTCATTCGGTCTCAGGGGCCCTCTTCACCGCATCCATGAACAGAGGCTGAAGGGTCACATGTCCGTCTTAGTCCCCCAGGACGCCTTGCAGCCCCACCGAGACTTCAGAAGTGAGCGGCTCATCATGGGAGCTAATTTGGCCTCCGATACAAGCGCTCAGCATGTGTGCCGCTCACACAGAGGTGAGGAGAGAGCGCTGGGCGGTGGAAAGACTGGTTGCTGCTGAGGATGCGGCCACGCGGCTGTCTGCACTGTCACGCTCGGGCTTCTCTCTCTCTCTGTTCTGATACGGATATCTTCCGTTTGTGCTGATGAGACCATCTTTAATGGTCAAAAAGTGCTGTTATCGATGTGATCGATGTTTCGTGGTCGGGGACACAGAAGAGAGGCCGCACGCGCAGACAGGAGGGCTGAAAGGTGTTTGATTCATTTTTCATGTCCAGAAAACAGAAGCTTCCTGCAGTTGGGAAGATGCAGATCATATGACCCCCCCCCCAAGTCTGACACCTATCTCTGGCTTGTCGCGGCCCTTAATGAACAGGACTTTGTGATGTAATGTAAGCCTGCAGTGTTGGCAGGCCTGGCTGAGAGGAACACGGCTTGGCGCGGCGTATTGACCTCTGTCTCCCCTCTGCATGTTGGGCCAGTGTGAGGCTGCGAGCCAGCGCTCTGCTGGGAAGAGGCCCTGCAGGAGGACGCGGACCATTAATGCCACTGCAGGTCGGCTCCATTTCACAAGCATCGATCTGCTGCTGCAGCTCGGCAGCGGCGCTGCGGGAGAGACTGCGAGGAGGAGGCGGCTCGCAGGGATGCCGCTGACGGACTCGCAAGGCCCGAGTGGAGGCTCTGTTGTAGCTTCCGAGGTCAGGATGGGGGGGGGGTCCCGTCTGGGAGCTAAACTGCTTCATTGTTGTTGGAATTCCGTCAACAACAGTTGTTTAAAAAAAAGTCGGGAAACTTCACAGCTGAACTCTGGGTAGAATAAATGTGAACGGACGTGAACTGAAACTCTGTTGTTCGTCTCCTTTTCTTCTGACTGCGTTTGATCCAACAACAACCTTCAAAACTGCCCTCAGAAGTGTTGAAAATAAACTTTACTCGTTTTCCCAAAGAGTTTCCAAATTCCTAAAGTTGGTTTGGATCAAAGGAACGACAGAGAGCTTCATTCAGATCGTCCCAGCAGGAGCTCGTTCCAACAGAAATCCTTCAGTGAGGAAAAATTCCTGCAGAGCTCCGCAGTTTTCGTCCGATGAATGCACATTATCAGAGATATGGAGCGACTCTTCCCGCACCCTCAGTCAATAGGAGCGCTGTCAATAAGGCAGCCTGCGACGGATAGCTTCTATAAAGCAGCAGCTACTTACTGAATATTCACTTCAAATGAAGCAAACGGTAATTATGGAGCTGCATTACGGAGAAAGCAGTTGTCGGAGTTATTGGTTAATGCTTCAATAAAAAGCGACGCCAAAAAGCTGCAATGATTGCCAACACTAATGAATTGTGCCGGTGTTCCCAGATGAATCAATGGCCATCAGCAGATGAATCTCATGTGTTGGAGATTGTTAAAAAGCATAAACAGATCAATGGCGCTGCACTTTATAGGCTTGGATATAGCTGAGATATCCGCTCTGACTGCTGCAGGACTCTGTGTGTGTGTGTGTGCGCGTGTGTGTGTGTGTGTGGGGGGGGGCGGGGTCTGGTGTGCCTGGAAACCAGAGCTGTAACACAAACCCATTTAGCATATGGCATTTTTACCACGGAGAGGTAAACACAGTGGGGAGGCCAGCGAATAGGAAAACACACTCTGCTCAGGCCGGAGCTCCCAGTGGACCCACACGGGGTGGACACACACACGCAGAGGACACGGTCCAATGACAAGCTGAGGTCACCTTACACAAAGCACAACACTTCACTTCTCTGAGTCTCATCCTCCAACTTCTCCTCTGGTTCGCGCGCCTCCCGCTGCCGAGTGACGGAGCGTCGTCCTCCGCCGGATTCATCTCGCTCTCGGGCCAAACCGCCCCCTCTCGCTGCCGATTCGCCGCCCGCTGCGTGGGTCACGGCGCGTTCGGAGCCTGTCGCAACACCGAAGGATGTTGATCTCAGCTGTCAAAGCTTCAACCCTAATGGGGCTCTTCAAGAGTGACAATCTTAACAGATCAATGCGACTCCTCGGGCTTCGGATTACAAAGACTGTCGATGGCCACGTGCGAAGGATGAGGGGGAACAACCGGAGCCGGGCAGCGTCCCGCACAATCGGCCTCCAAAGACACGCGAGGACACGCGCGGAAACATGCTCCCACAGCACCGAGGTGGAGCCGCTGTCCAGGCAGCGGAACTGAGTGGAGGTTTCTCCATCTGGAAGGATGCGAAGCGGCGGCGGGACGGCGTTAAGGACTTAGATGCCGGGAAGCAGCACTGAGGTGGCGCTAGGCTCGAGAGAAGCCATAAAGGCCTGTTAGGGTACATTAGGTGGAGGAGAGGGTCATAAGGCTTCATGAATGTTTCAGCAGGATGGGGGCTTGGTCTCGCAGCTCTCCTGTCAAAAAGCCATCATGACTCAGGGTTGGGGTGGGGGGCCGGTGGGGGGGCCGGTGGGTGGTCAGCTGCGGCTCCAGGACCAAACGCTCTGCGGACGCGGAGCGCATCGCTCCCCGCGCCGCCGTCTGGACGGGGCGCTGCACTCAGAGCCGGCCTCATCTTTCATCTCCATCACTGTCAGCGCAGTTTCCGTTGAATCACGGCCTCTCGCCTCCTCAACAAGCAGCTTTAAGAGCTCCCGCGCCGGCGCAGGCTCGTGTTTGGCACCGCTGCGAAGCATCAGGTGCTTAAACAGTCATTCCCGGCTCGGGCGAGCGGCCAAACGTCCACACCCTGGGGCCCGCTCGCCTCCGCTCCCCTTTGACCCCACACACCTCTGGGAGCTGCCTGGGGTCACGGTCAATTGTCTCATAAACAATACGATGTAGTTGTGACTGCAACGCAGACTTCATAACACATTGGAGAGGCGAGAGGAGGGGGGGGGGGCTGCAGCCTTCAGGAGAGGGAGGAAGAGGAGCAGGAGGAGGAGGAGGAGGAGGACGGTCGCTACTTCCAGGCACATTTCTGGCAGCTTGGTTTCATAATTCATCACATTTGAGTCACACAGTAAAGGTCTGAGGCAGCAGGAGGAGCAGGCGATGCTCATTGGACGGAACCCAGAGGCCAGAGACACCGCTCGACATGGAGACGTGTCCAGACGACAACAACAACACGTCCCAATAAATAAACCCTTGTCTGCATCTGAGGGCGCTGCGACGGCTCTCCTGCCGGTCAGAGGAGGAATCGATCCGCGGCGCCCTGTGTGGCAGGTGACGGTGCGCTCTGCAGCATCAGGCGATGGAGACAACAGGGTAACAGGGCTTATGAGCTAATCCACTACAGGAGGGTCCAGACACACCCCCCCCCCCCGTCTTCCTCCGGTGCCGCACTCGGATTCCTCCAACAGTCCCATTCAGTGAATGCAGTCAGCGTTAACGACACGATTGGCATCTCTGGCGAAAAAGAAGCGGGCTGGGTTGTCGTGTTCCCCACTGTGAAGCTGAGAAAGCCAACAGTTCTCTGTTTGGGCAGATTAAATGCAGTCCCCCCCCCCCCACCCGAGTGGTCCTCTAAGTGGACAGCTTAGTTGGGATTAGCTGCACTAACAGCAAACATCTTTGGAGGCAGGCAGGTCACCTTGCCGAGCATGGATGCGCATGTGGCCGGAGTACAGTGTCCATATGTTGTCAATCCTCCCCCCAGGGGCAACGCACAAGCAGTGGCTCCTGAGCCAGCAGACAGGAGGCCGAGGTCCACCGTCGCCTGATGCTCGGAGGCTTCAAGCTGACTCGAAAGTACTTTTATTGAATAACTGCAGTACCTCCTGGTACCTCGGTCGATGTCCTCTGGGCACATCACGACAGAGCATCACACCCCCAGAGAGGAACACTGGCCCGAGAAAGGACCATCACAGGAAGAGGACCGCGGCCGGACCAGGTGCGGGCGTGTCTCCAAAAAAGACGCCATCCCCTCAATCGCTTCACCTCCGGGAGGAAGATGAGCGTGTGGACGAAGGGTGGAGCAGCGTGACGCAGGGAAGCGTGACAGGAAGGGGGCGGAGTTCAGGGGGACTGCAACAGCAGCGCCTGTTAAGCTGCGTCACCCAAAGGAGAAACACTTGCGCATAAAGACAGAAAAAAGCCCAGCGAGGACTTTTGTGAGGCGCGCCGCATGCGGAGAGAACCTCATCACGCTTTGTGGCGTCACGAATCACAAAGGTGTCGAGCAACAAGCGCAATCAGTCCGGTCAGCGTGGGGGCATCGGCGTGAGCCTCAAAGAGGAGAGCGGCGGCGGCACGCGAGGGGTTAAACCGCCCAAACATGTTGCACACACACACACAAAAAGTACAGTCGACTCGTGGCCGACTGCAGCACAGCTGCTGAGGAGTGTGTGTGAGTGTGTATCTGAAGAAATGTGGCCCCCTGGGACCACGATGGAGCCTCCACCAGCCCCCACAGGGCAGGATGAGGCCATCTGCCCACCTCACACAGCAATCCCACCTAGAAAAGACACACACACTCAGGAGCAATATGGGGGGGGGGGGGGGGGGGCCGGGTTTGCAC
>JASSRZ010000002.1:4176126-4186181 GCA_032164315.1 Malacoctenus gilli
GGGCGGGCGGGCGGCCCGGCCCGCGGCCAGCCGCTCGGACGCGTCGGCGTCGGGGGCGCGGCCGGGCTGGTCCAAGGGGCGGTCGGCGGGTCACACGGGCGGCGGCTCAAAGGGCCCACGCGCTCCTCGCACCAGCGGCCGGCTGAGGTTCGGCTGGGGCCTCCACCAAGGTCAACAGTATTTCTGCGGAGAAACACAGCGGGTCAGCGCTCGGAGGGGCCGGCTGGTTAACCTGAACTCGGCTCCCTCTGCGCGACGCCGGTGAATCACCGGCGCCCGCGCTAATGGGCAAACGGTGAATAATTGAAATTATCTGAGTGGCAATATTTGTGTGTAATCCTGGAAGGAGTAAATCAAGTGACAGATAGACTGGTACGCGGCAGCGCCTGAAGTGCACGCGATCAAACGGCAGCAGCTCGGTTAAATATTCATGCCTGTTTATTGGCTTAAAAGCATCACGGTCAACAGCAGAGCTCTCAGCACTAACAAGGCCGGCGGGCCGGAGGGACGGGGATTAACTCGGCCGACAGCGGCCGAGCGGCCGGCGACCGAGCGCCGTGACGGCCGCCGCCTGCCAATCACGCGGCCGCTTGTCGGCAGAGCGCCCGCCGGTCGGAGCCCGCCCGCGAAGGACCCCTGCCGAGTCCACGGTCCGGACCTCCGGACGGTCCCGGACGGTCCCGGAGGTCGGCCATCGGGCCGGCTGCGAATTACATCGCTGTCCTCTAAGTTCAAGTCGAGCGGCGCAACTCGGCCGGAGGAGTTACGTGAACGGCCGAGTAAATTATTCACCAGTGCGGCCGTTCAGTAAGTGTGGCCAAACACTTAGAGTCTTACGATAAGACCGGCGCAGACGTGAGCACTCGGGAGTGGCGAGAAAGGAGAGAAAGAAAGCTCTTAGGATTTGAGCAAAAGTGCATCGTGTGAAGCTGGCGGGCGGCCCGCCGGCCCGAGAGTTATGTCCCTCCGCCGAGGATGACGTCAGGGCGCCAAACTTTAACGAAGGCCCGCGTGTCAAAGCGCCGCCGCTCCACTGTTTCCGTGGTCGCGGGCGGCGAGACGGCGCGCAGCGGTTACCTGTTCCTGTCCCATGGAGGGCAAGCCGGGGGACGGCCCGGACGCCATGGACGTGACGCTCATCGGACCCGCCATCTGGCCCATGCTGCTCATGCTGCTG
Organism: Malacoctenus gilli; assembly: GCA_032164315.1. NCBI lineage: Eukaryota > Metazoa > Chordata > Actinopteri > Blenniiformes > Labrisomidae > Malacoctenus > Malacoctenus gilli. The sequence continues at coordinate 4,177,304 of JASSRZ010000002.1, forward strand.
GTCGCCATGGAGACGCTGTTGAGGTTCATGCCGTTGCCGTTGTACATGTTGCCGTTGTTCTGCTGGGTGAACTGCGGGGACGCCTGCTGCTGCGAGAACATGCTGCGGAGACGGAGAGAGGACGCGCTGTGACGGGCGCACGGCTGCCGGAAGGGGGGGGGCGCGGCAACCGCCCTTACCTGTTGCCTGCCATGTTGCCCTGCGGCCACCCGTTCAGGTCGGGGGAGCCCTGGAAGGCGGCGTTCTGCTGGCCCTGCTGCATCATGGGGGACTGCGAGTGGGCCATGCGGGGGGACAGCAGGGGGCTCTGAGGCGCGCCGGGCCCTCCGAAGCTTCCGTCTGCCTGTTGGCTCATACCTGCGGGGAACGGGTCAAAGGTCAGCCGCCGAGTCGAGCCGGGCGGGTGACGCAACCGCCGCCAAAGACACTCTGTGACCATCCAGAGCAGGAAGTGAGCAAAGCGTGACGATGGCTGTGAGTGACGCGCCCCAGCATGCAGCTCGGACCGTTGACAGGCAGTGACTTCCGGCATGCACGCTGGCAGTAAAGTGCAGAGCAGCGGAAAGAGGAGGAAAGGTCCGGGCGACAGGGAAGGAGAGCGCAAACCCACCGGCCACAGCAGGAAGCAGTCCCTCAGACACAACCACATTATCTTATGCTGACAGACTGGACGCTGGAGCTGCTGCTGCTGCTGCTGCTCTTCCAGGTCTCTGGAGCACAACCAGAGTTTTTGCCGCGACTTTAAAGTCCTGCGCTCTTGGCGCCCTCTGCTGGTCGTACAGGGGACAGCCGGGCACCATTTTGGGCCCGCACAGGCCACCGAGAGAAGGGCGCGACTGAACTGCCCGAGAGCGACTGGAGGGTTCCGAAGAACCGACATATGCAGGATGATGGGGATCGAGCGATGGCAGCCAAATGACGCGGCCATCGGACAGCGAGACAAGCGGGTGATGCTGCGCAACGAGAGTCACATCAACACGGACAGCGATGAGGGGCGCAGACACACACAGACACGCACGCACGCACGCACGCACACAGAGGCGCAGGTGGTCAGGTCGGTGGGCGGCCGCGGCGCGGGAGGCGGTACCTGAGTTGGGAAACTGAAAGGCACTGTGCTGCATTTGGGGGCTGAGTACGGCCCCGTACTGTCCGCCCATCATGTTTGTGTTTCCCATCATCATCTGGGAGGAGGAGGAGGAGGTGGAGGAGGAGGAGGTGCCATGCAGGTGGAGCTGGGGGTTGGGGGGAAGAGGGGGCAGGCTGGGGGAGAGAGGGGAGGAGAAGGGGCTGGTCGGGGGAGGTGACGAGGCCAGGCCTGTACTGGTACCGTAGCTGGGCGGGTAGGGGAACTGCTGGGGGGTGGCCTGGGGGGTCCGGGGGTTACTCAGGCCTCCGGCGGCCATGTTGGGAGGCAGGTTGAGGCCCTGGGCCCTCATGGCCATGCTCCTCTGCTGCTGGACCTGCTGGGCCTGTTGCACCTGCTGCTGCTGCTGCTGCTGCTGCTGCCGCTGCCGCAGGTGGTTGCTCAGCAGCTCCCGCTGACGCTGCGCCAACATCTGAGCGTTGATGGTTCCCTGCGAACGGGAGGCGGGACAACCGGGCAGCGCGTCAGCACACACACGAGAGAGGAGGGCCAGAAAAGTGCGGTTCACCTGGCGCGTCCGACGCACTGAACGCCTGCAGGGGGAGCTGCTGGGAGTGCGCGGACTCACGGCGGAGGAGCAGCGGTACCTGGTTTGGAGCACTGGCTCGGAGAGGTAGGTTCACGTTGGACACGCTGCTCATCTGACTCATCATCGGCTGACGGTTCTGAAACAGAGAATCGAACGTCGACAGAAGCTCTTCTCACAGATCAGCACCATCTAAAGACCGCCGTCCGTCACGTCGCCGTGTTTCCAGCAGTTCGGCTTCTCCGCTCACACTCCGGAAAAGGTCACGTCGCCAACAGGACGACTTCAAGTGTGCCGCAAGCCGACCAGTCGACAGAACGCAGCACAGGAGCCCGAAGGCCTTTTTACCAATTTGTAATGGTGACGGCAGCTGACTGAACAACGTCTGGCTTCTCCATCCTTCATCTTTGTTCTCTCTGCGGAGAGTCAAGACTACAATAATTGTTCCAGTTGGAAATGACTGAATTCAGGTGGACAGAAGTTCAAACTGCTGCGTGATCATTTTGAGAGAGACCAGCAGGTGGCGGGTGAACGTCTGAGCTGCGTGCGCACGGAGGAACTGCTGCCACCACGTCAACCCCAAGGATGGCTACACAACTCGAACTGCTGGTCAAACCGCAACGTCGCCCCACAGTCCACCTTCGGAGTACCTGCTGGGACTGCAGCCGGTGCTGGAGCTGCAGCCGCAGCGCGTTGGGCTGGTTGGGGACCACGCCGGCGGGCCGGAGCCCGGGCCGCGCCTGCATCCGCATCATGGGGTAGCCCGGCCGCGGGCCCATCTGGGCCGCCATGGGGTGGAAGCCCGGCTCCTGCATGGGGGCTCCGGGGTAGCCTCGCTGCGCCATGTGAGACGGCGGGGGTCCGAACTGCTGGGCGTACATGGGGGGCTTCTGGTCCAGCATCATCGAGGGGTCTTGAGGGAACTGGTCCGGTTCTAGCGTTTGGTTCTGGAAGAGGAAGCCGCGAGTCAAGAGCAGACACGGGACGGCGGCTGACGGCGCCGACCACCATCATCGAGCATCATCGAGGGGTCTTGAGGGAACCATCACCTGCTCCACCAGGGCCGGGATCCCCAGAGCCCGGTCCAGCTCCTCCAAGCCGTCAAAGTCTTTCAGTGCCGTGTACAGCTGGGACATCAGGGCCCCCTCGTCGACCGCCACGCCTTCACCCGGGCCGAGCCCCCCGCCGCACAGCAGCTCGTCCTGGGGCGCCGACCTGAACGGCGAGCACACGCAGACGATGCTGAACCACGGAACTCGTCCCCGGAGAACATCGTGTCTGAGGCGAACCGCTGGGAACAGCGGTGGACTTCGGGCCCGAGGGTCTCACCTGCTCTGGTTTACGAAGGCCGTCTGATCGATCGGCATCATGCTGTCGGGCCACGGCGCGGTTTGGTTGGGCGGAGCCTGCTGCTGCGAGAAGTGGTGGCCGACCATCCCGATGTCCATATCAGGCTGAGCTGAAAGGTTGCGGGTTGGAAACACAGTCAGGAACTCGAAACAACCGAACCACGAGTCGCAAACGAAGACGAGAAAGAAGGTCTGTCTGACGAACTCCTGGTTGAGGTGCAGGACCACGACCACCAGGTGGCAGCATTTACTGCATCACCAAGCTGGGATGCTGTTGTGGATGGAGCCACTGAATGTGCATTCTAACTGCAGCAGCAATCAAGCGAACTGTGGTACATTGCTCCTCTACTGACTACTGCAAGTCTGAGCCTTCACGATGACAAACTGGTGTTGCCGCCGCCCACTGTGCGCTCACCACTGGCCATCATTGGGGACTGCAGCATGGGCCGGGGTCCCGGCTGGCTGCCGGGCCTCATGGGAGCTCCGTTGGGGCCCATCCTGCCCGGCATGGCGCTCTGCGGCCCGGGGCCGGACGCTCCAAGAGGAGGGGCGGACGCTGGGCCCACCCAGCCCTCCTGCTGCTGCTGCTGCTGCTGCTGCATGCCTGGCCGTGGACCACCTGGAGCCATCAGTCCTGCAGGATCAAACGGAGACGGAGCTCAGCGGCTGTCCTCTGGCCCCGCGATGCCACTGAGCAGCAGAGCGGGAGGGGGAGGTCTGAGGGGGAGGACTCGCGTGGGGGCGACAGAAACTTTGTGCCAGTGTGGGTGACGATTTCCTGTCACAGGAAGTGAGTCACTGCACCGCGACATGCTGCGCTACAGCGTGACGGAGGCGCGCTGACAAAAAAGGCAGCCCGCCCTCCGAATCAGGACGGAGCTCCAAGCGACGGCACCAACAAGTGGAGGAATCGGCTGCTGGTGGAGCCATTGTGTGAAGAAGGGCCAAACACATCAGACAGGCCGTGGAAACAGAGAGAGGCCATCTTGGAAACATGATGCTCGCCGAACCGGTTGACACTTTTCATGTCAGGGTTTCAGCGTGTTTTACCGAGTTGTGTTGCGTTTCATCAAGTACTTCACACGACATTAAAGAGCAGTAATACTCGGTGTCACTCCCGGGAAGAGAACAGTTCCAGCAGGAGGTCGGTTTGACTCAGCACACTGACCAGCGGTGACCATGGCGGCCTGGTTCCCCATCATGCCATGACTTCCCACCATGCCTTGCTGCTGCTGCTGCTGCACCAGGGTGTAGGGGCTGGTGGCTCGGATGGGGTACTGCAACGCCGACTGCTGCGGGGACACGTTAATGTCCAGGGACACGCTCCTCACGGGGAGACCTCTGCCCGGCTGAGGCGCTCGCACGCCGCCGAAACCTGAAAGACGACAACACACGACGTTTGGTGACACGAGCATCCGACGGCAACGCTTCTCACGTGGCGTGCAGGGTAGGAGCGGGACTCACTGTTGGGGCCCATGGCGGCTCCGAGGCCTCTGTGCTGCTGCTGCTGCTGCTGCTGCGCGGCCATGCCAGGGCTGCTCTCGGACATCTGCAGGATGTCATTGATGATGTTCTGTTTGTCCATGGGACTGGGCAGCGAGACCGGCCGCGGCTCGCAGAAGAGCTGCGGCTGGGCGTTCTGCAGGTCGTTCAGGATGTCGTCCAGCTCCGAAGACTGCCGGGCAACAGAGAGACAAACGCCTGTGAACGCAGGGACCGATCGGCCGCTCCGTGACTCCTTCACCTGTAAACACACGAGCTCCCGACATGGGCAAGAGCGAACGCACGAGGACTGGGAAGAGCCGGCCTGACCTTGATGTTCCTGGGCGACCCTCCTCCTGTCTAACAACCACTGTCCATGAAAAGGAGGCCGCGCTTTGCTTTGATTCCGCTTATCAGCCTCACAAACAACTCCCTGCTTCTCGTCTGGCCTCCCATGTTGGGCCTGGAACCACGACCGCCGCGTTATCGCAACCAATCCTGTACCGCTGGCAACGCCGAGGAGGACGGAGCGCGAGTGGTGAGTGGAGCTGCAACAGGCAGGAGGCGCCTGGCTGCTGCCACAGCTGGAGCTGCTCTCTGCCCTCCACTGTAAACAGCTGGAGTGAGCCGGGCCAACAGTGGCCCCGGCTTGTTCACGCACAACTGGCCTTTGGACAACGCAGATCCTTCCTGTTTAGTTCTTCACACACACCCGCTGGAAACAAAGGGAAGGCCGCAGCGCTTCGTTTCAGGACGCTTCCCCTTTTCCTTTTAAAGGAAGGCCACGAAACTCAACGTCGCACCTTGAAGCACCTTTATGCTCTTTTTGTTTCATTCAATTTGACCCGAATTAAAAAGTAGGCTGAAGAAAGGAGGAAGGAATCAGCTCAGGTGATGTCGGCGTGTCCACGGCAGGCCTGGGGCCGCTGAGTAAATAAGTTGCAGTGGCTGCAGATGTCCAGCAGAGTGCAGCACACCTGGAGCCGCTGATGTCTTCATCGCGACATACTGTACAGCAGGGAAAGAGCGCATCAGCAGCGCATCAGCAGCGCATCAGCAGCGCTTCGCTGTTCGACTTCAGCGTTCCGGCGATGACATGAATGCGTTCGGCACGTCGCGGCGAGCCGAGATAACGGCTGCCCGCCACGCAACTCTGGCCGCCGTCACTCTCGCACACGCGCCTTCATTTTGTGGTGGGACCTTTTGGTCCTCCACCTTAGATGCTCCTGCTGGAATCGAGCTGTGATACCGCGAGCAGCAACAGCACTGCCACGCAGAGCTGATCATACAAAGCAGCAGACAGGATGTGTAGGAGAGCTGAGAGAGTAACAGTGAGGGGGGGGGAGGGGGGGGGGAGAAAAGCCCTAATGAGGTCAGCAATGATGTAATGCTTCTGTACACTCTGTTTGCCCTCCTCCTCCTCCTCCTCCTCCTCCTCCTCTCTATTCTCTGACTTCTCTGGTTGCTTTTACCCTTAATGGGTCCCATTTCTATCAATCCTCGTTACTCTCTTCTTTCAGCGCAGCCAATGCGATCCCCGTCCTCCTTTCCTGCAGATCGCAGCGTTCACTGCAAAGACACGTTCAAATGCTTCACGCTCCAGTCACACATCTGAATGTACTGAAGCCCAATGAAACGTCTGATCAGTCCAATGCACGGTGCCTTTATTTGTCCGCACTGATCGAGGAAGTGAGCAGCCACCGATCGTCTACAGCTCCAAACACACAAAGTCGAGACAAACGCACCCACAGCTCCAGTGACTCCCGGCCTGAACGGACTCCCGGCCGCAGAAATGAAGGGCCAGCCGATGACACGTCCTACATTTGAAGCTTGTTGGATTCGGGAGACGCGCTGGGAGACATCAGCATGCCTGGCAACAGCAGCCTCTCAGCCTCTCAGAGCCGGGTGCCAACGTGTATTCTTGTAACATGACTTGTATCCGCTCGCGATTCACCCCCCGACCGGCCACGCGCGTGAATCGGCAGCGGGGGGCCGGCGCCGGCGCACCCAGCCGTACGCGTCGGGTGCAGACGTGCCCCGTGTCGCCGTGGACTTTGGGGCGGGGGGGCATTTGTGTCTTTGTGACCTCGCGAATGTCAGGGTGGAGGAAAGGGAAGTGAGAGCGGGGTGACGAAAGCAGAAGTGCCACGGAGGACAACCGTGCGGCCGCACACACGCGTCGGCCTTTCGTCAGAACTGGACTTCCAACGAGCCGATGAATTCTCTTGAAGACCTGATCGCAGCGCTCTTTACTCCACAGGTGAGTGGTCGGCGCGTTACAGCCCAGCAGCGTGCAGGTGAAAACAATATATATTCAGCGTAATGAGCCGTTGCTCAGGACTCTCCGGCAGACGGCTGGGAAGGCGGCGTGAGAGCGTCAATAAACGACAACGCAAACATCTTGTGGCAGGAAAAAAGAGGAGAGATGCGGCGCGATGATTGATGGTCTTTCGCCACTGACTAACACCCGGAGTCACCCAGGGTCCGCTCCCATTGTGAGCTGCATCCATCATCCTTTTCAAAGGAGAACACGGGCCTGAGCTGCAGGTTTTCATCAGCCAGCGAGGAGTAAATTGCGTTACCATGGTGCGCTTTCAGTCTCTTCAAAAACAATTGTGAGAATTAGTTGCTTAATATGACAGAGCTGCTTTCTTCTGTGATTAGTCACTTAAACTGTCAGCGGATCCAAACCCACGCCGCAGCTGCTGCCGTTAACCTCCAATTTGATTCAATCCGACAGGTAATTAGTGGCTCTAAAACCAGAGTTCAACGGGCAGACAAACGTTTCCGCCAAGACGGCGGCTCGAGAGCAGAGTAACCCGAAGAGACGCTGGATACGAGCGCCAGAGATCACGACAGAAGAGACGTCGCGTCCTGCTCGAACGCGGGGACGAGGGGTCATCGAGGCATCGCTGTAGCTCGGCTCACAACGGAGGAGATGCAGGCCGCTGTTCTGGGATCAGCAGCAACCATCAGCATTGCTCAGCAGTCATACTGGCAGGGAAACAACAGGTGATCCGGGGGGGCAGCGGCGCAAGACCCCAGCAGCCCCCACAGCCGGACGCAGCTCCAGCTCTATTGGAGCTGTGCTCTGATTTCTCATTTAGCTTTGCAGCAGCCATCAATAATTCAGCCCTCAAACAATCATGAGGAGGAGGGAGGAGGGAGGAGGGGGGGGGGGGAAGGACGGAGGGGGGAGGGAGCGCCAGCGAGAAAACAGTGGGTGAGGTTGGTAGAGAGGAGGATGAGTGGACTCCAACTAGTACACTCAGCTTTCACACATGGCCAAGCAGCGATTCACCAGCAAGGAACAGCCCCCCCCGCCCCGCCCCGCCCCCCCGCGTATCCCGGCTCTAATGAAGTCACGGTGAGCGCGTGGCTAATGTCCTTGTTCTAGTCAGTTACAGCTGTTAAACTGGAGTCGCTGCCGACACGAAGCACGATTTAATAACCATCCACGCCTGGCGTTCGACCCGTCTCGTCCGTCCCCTCGATTACGGCAGGAAGCGGAGCTCGGAGCGCCGGCCCCCAAACGCGGCGTCGCCGTCGAGCCTTTCCCTCCTTTTCTAGAGCCTTCCGCGGCTCGCCGGCGCTGCCTCCAAACACAGCGCTCCCTCTCCCCTCCATCTCCATGGCAGCGGAGAGGACATGCAGGAGCATATGGCTCATCATTTTCACTCTGCCTGCCGAGGCCGGGCTCTCCTGGGGGGATCTACACCTCTCATCTCCCCTCCTTTGTTCAGCTCCACGACGGCTCTTATTATCCCACCAATCACCTCTTCCTCTCGCTCGCATGTACCCGAGCAGCCGAGCACATCCTGTACGTATATGTCGAACGCGCGGCGCGACATCGTGTGCCACCGTCCGTCTGCTGGCTGCAAAACAGCGGTTTCTCCTGCTGGGCAGCAGCCGCAGCCGCAGCAGCACACAGAGAAGAGGCTAAAGTGAAGAGATTCGTGTGAGATTCGCAGACGAGCTGCTCAACGCCAACGTATACCTGGCCTGCGTTTCTGAAGACCTGTGCGGATCGGAGGCACCGCCGCGCTATTTATAACGCAGTCAACACGCTTTCCTTCAAAAACGCCCATTTGTTTGGTGCTGCTGACATTTAGACAACACGCATGTATCCTTGACTACACGACAACAACAGGGGAAACTGGAGGCAGCAGAGAGGAGACGGGCACACCTGTAATTTCCAATAATTCTATGTAATCCTGTGGTTCAGCGAAAGACAGACCATGTCAGAAGGCATCACACACACACACACACACACACACACACACACACGCTTCCCAACAGCTCGAGCCGAAACACTCGGGCCGCTGACACGCCGGCGACTCTCGATCGGCGAGTTCCACCAGCAACACTTTCTCTGCA